>VYZR01009205.1:34067-58402 GCA_013400675.1 Oxylabes madagascariensis | reverse complement strand
TATCAAAGGAATTCATTGTCATCTCCAGAGAAAAACTCGGGGTGAAGAAAATGTGCTTTATTGAAAACATGACATATGATTTAATCTGATCTCAGATTCTCATTCTAGCTCTAGGAAGGTTGCCCTGGTGACATCACACCATGCGTGATGTCCTCAGCCCACAGGCATCCATTGTAAACTCTGGAAGAAACTTGGCCTTAGCTGGGAACGGGAAAAAACACACACACATTTTGGGGGTCTGATTAGAGACATCTTCCACCTCTGCCACTGAAGGAAACCCAGAACCTCGGCCTGGGTTTACACTGAAGGGGGTTCTACTTCTGAAAAGTACAGAACAGTACTTAAACAACTGCCTCCACCTCCTCCAGAGAACTGTCAGAGACAGGGACACCGAGCACCACATCTGCACCATGCTCCTTCCCCAGAACTTTGGAGAGCACAAGTGAAAGGGGAGTAATTGTAAGGACTTCTATCAATTGTAAGGACTTCTACTATTCAACCACCACCAAACACTTCTCAGAGCAGTACAGGAAGCAAATAAATCAGGTTTCTATCTCTCTTCCCATTAAGAAGTTTATCGAAATACCTTTCTCATCACTCATGAAACCTGAGGGGAACGAGAACAGAGGAAGAACAAAGAATCCCTTAAACAATCTATACCCCATTTGCTAACAGGCTGGTTATGTCCTCTACTAACCCATGGTGATAAGTGGCATTACTCTATTCCACCAAGAATCCCCTAAACAGCTTTCTCTGTGCATTTGCTGCCCTTTGTGCACTCACATAAATTTGGCAATGCTGCAAAAACCCAACTTTTTTCCTTGTCCCATCAAATTCCTCATTTTCCTCACAGAAAATTCACTTCTCCTGATGGGCAACCTTCCTGAACCCAGCCCTTTTCCCCCTTGAGCTGGAGCCTCATTCCCCAATACCCTGTGCAGTTCATCCACAAGAGCTATATGATATCAGATCTCTGGGAGATTAGCAGCACAACTGTCCTGGGGTGACTTACTGCACTTTTTGGATATTACAGAACTGGAACCAGGGAACACAGTAGTTCAGGAGACAGAGATGTGGCAAGATCTTATTCAGAGAGACAACTCCACCGTAAACCCCATTGTATCTGCAAGACCTGCCAGGAAAATACGAGGAGCCACAGTCAACACGGTACTTGTGCATTTCACAGGTATTCACATTTCACTGTAATCTCCAGGCAATCACATTTCAATATTTTCCATCTCACGGAAGAAACGGATGGGACTTAAAAATCCCTCAGACAATGCGGAGTAATAGTTTCCTAACACAGAAGAAGAACCCTGTCCCTCTTACCCCCTTTTCTAGGGCCAAGAGCAGGAAAGCTCCTCTGCCAAGTCCTCTGGGCAGGTGATAGACTCACCTGAACAAAAACAATGAGAAAGTGAAGATTGACTTGTTTGTCATCACAAGGTTCCCGGCTGCCTCACGCACACGTTGGGAGGATAATTTCAGAGGAGCTTTGTTGCAAGTGCCCCTCTTTTCCAATCAGGAGGCATCATCACAGCCAGATAAGAAGCGAACACAGATACCAGCGTTCGAGTCATTACAGCCACATGCAATACTACAATTTTCTGGGCTATTGATTGCTGCTGTTCTGGCATTACAACCCAAAACACTGGAGGAAGTCAAGTGGAGAATGAGAAGAGGGGAATTTAACATGCTGGTGAGCCGGTTAAAATACCTTTGCTGAAAAGAGCTGCTGTGTCAAAATCACAACTTTTTGCCAAAAGGTATGAATTTCGAGACAAAGGGTTTTTTGCAAGGAGTTTGGGGATTCTTGTCTGGGTCTCTGACCTGCCAAGTTAGCTCCCTAGTCACACAGCTATCATTAATGTTCTCTCAGGTTGTACTTTGTTTCACTTTAGCACAGCTTCATTCTGATCTGCACACAACCAAATTTTTGAAACATCTCAAAAAATTGCGTGTTTTTCTGTTCCCAACCCATCCTTAAGGTTCAGATGGAGGTAAATAACTCTGTAATAAACTCTATGGGGAGTTTATTGATAACATAAAATAATACATTTTGCTTTCAAGACATTTCTTATTACAGTCAGGAGAGAGAGGATGTGAGTCAGGAGCTTTCTTCTCATTTTCACTCAGTTCATTTGTTCACTCGGTTTACTGAAACTTAAGTAGCTGTTAGAGCTAGAAGTCCCAAGGCACATGTGTTCTTTAACACATAACTTAATTTCCAAAACAAATAATTGCAACTTCTTTTCTGAGTGTCACCCTTCCCAGGAGCATCTGATGCATATGCTAGAATGTAAAAACCTGCAAACTGATGCTCTGCTGCAGTTAACTGCTCTCTGTTTCAGGGAGATTTACCCTCTACCCACCATTCCTTTCACCCTGACAGTCATTTCTACATCTGGAGTGCTTTTGGATAGTTCACTCCAAGCAAGCAGAGAATGGCAGGTCACAGCTTTGCCTTTTACAGATCCCTCCAGAAAAACTTTAAGCGCTGAACAGACCTCCCTCAACATCAGAGGTGATGCTCAGTTACCCCACAGAAAAAGCTTTCTAATTGAGAGGTTCAGGATTTTGCATCATTCAGGGCTGGCTCCTCCTCCCCTTAGCTATAACACTGACCTAATTATACAGAGCCTCAACGCTGCAGCGCCGAGGAGTTTCAAGTTCGCTTGTTACTTGATACCTGCAACAATATTTATTCACCAGCCACTCCGAATAAAACGCGTTGTTTCACTGCGTTGACATCAAAGCCAAGCTTGTAGATGGTATTGGTTTTATTTATACGATCTGCATACCTCTACATGCGTGTATTTATATATATGTGTACGCACACACACTCTTGCCCAAGAGGAAAAACAGGGGCTGCTTATAATAACAGCAAACAACCACGGATGCTTGTGATTTTGGATCTTGCAGCACACACCTTTCATGTTGAAATCCACACGGGGAGCAAAGACAGGCAGCTGCCCGCGCAGTGCCCTGCCCAGGGCCCTGACACACTCTGGGCACTGCAGAGGTGCCATCCCTTCTGCCCCAGGGGATTCCCTTCTCCTCCTACTTAAACTGGCAGGAGTTTAGGGCAGACATCCCTCTCTTCCAACGTCTCTGTAGGGCAGTATAGATTTTCATCACGCCTTCTTGCACAGGTAGTGGCTCCCAAAACCAACCAAGCCAGTCCACCAGTACAGCTGGAAAGTCTGTCTTTACACATATGTCTTAGACACACATAACTTTTCCTTGTGTCTGATAGTGGTTGAATTTTAAAAAAACAATCAATGTATACTAATGGATGATCATCTCAGCCATCACTAGGTCAGTGTATCATGAAGCAAAGCTGTGAAAGTGTCTGTTACTGTCTTTCTCATTTCACTGTTCTCTGCCTCAATCCCTTTCATCCTTTAATAATAATAATAATTCTTTTTCATCCTTTAAAAGTTGAAACTAAATATGTAGAACAAAATACATGAAAATCAATATCCATAGTGAGATATAACATAGAACTTTGGGCCAAGACATGTAGATTAATAATAATATGTATTTGTCACAAATATATGCTCGTGAAACCAAGCCCTTGCATTTGATGTGTTCTTACTTTTGGACTCTAAAATCTTTGCATTCTCCAAAGTCCCCAAACTCTTCCTTTCTCCCTCTGTTTTGTTTATTTAGTTTTCTTTGTCTCTGGAGGTCTGCACAAAGCTCCCTAGAACTAGCCAAAAGAAGAGCTATGGTCCAGAAATAATCCTTAGTTCCTTTCTTCAATTAAGATGTGGGAGTAGAAACTATTTGGTGACAAACATTCCGCCGTTTGGGAAGAGGAGGCTCAAATTCTCCTGCTCCTCACTCATCAGTGTGGGAAAGGAAAACATTAGCTAGGTTTGCAGAAGGTCTTCTCCTCCCTGTCTTGGTTCGGCCAGTGCCAAATAATTGTGTCCACACTGCTGTGGAGGCACAGCTCAGCCAGCAAGAGGGATGAGAGAAGGCGGAGCCAAAGACCTCGACTGAAATAATCTCATAAATGCTGTTATCATGTGTACAAGGGACAAACTGGGATCCTTCAGAGGTTTCCCTGCAGATGCACTGCTTCTCTTTGCCAAATCCGAACCCTTCTTGCACAACATAAAGCTTTCCCAGCAGAGGTGGCCTGGGCAGCATCTTATTTTTCCATTGCCAGCAAGTATTTCTGAGAAAGGCTAGGCTAGAGCGTGCCAGAGTCTGGAATTACATACAAATTAATTGCATGTAATTACTCAAGAGCATCAAGTATCTTTTTGGGATTTTATAGTTATTGTTATTGTAATGATGTTCAATTTGCAAATACAATTATTGTAAATTACTCTATTGATAACTTCAGCTCTCCTATTGTGTTTGATCACCTCACTGGTTTTCTTGTGGTCTTTTGTAAAAAGTTTTTATAGCCTCGATGAAGACACAAGTAGAGCTGAAAATTAACTGCTGTTCTCACAATGGCTTTCTGTTACTCAAAAGCGGAGAATTGGTAAATTATTAGCTTATGATTAAATTACAATGTCACTGCAACATTCGAGAGGTCAAAGTCATAAACAAACTTCATTTTTGTCTCGCACCACAAGCCTGATAACAACAAACAGAGACATATTTTCTTAGCAGCATTTCCTCTTTGATTTAATTAATTTCTCATTTTTTCCTTTTATATCCACCTGCGTTGCTGTTATCATTTCATTTAAAGAAGGATTGCCAATGTCTCACGGAGGTGTTGGGAGGGCTAAAAAAATGATGCTTAAAAGCCTTTCAAAAGCAAGTTTGTGTGTGGAATATGTAAGATTGGTTAAAAATTTTCATGCCTGAGCTTTTCACAATGCGTAAGTAGGTATTATTATGTACAAGCAGAGAAAGACATCTGAAATTTTTTTGGACTGGAGTATGCATTCACCTACAGTCACTGGTGCTGGTTTGGCCTCAGAAATTCCCTGGGCATACTGCATCCTGACAATTTAATACATTGTTTGGTCAATAAAACCTATAGAAGAAAAAATCCTATAACTATAGGAAAAAAAAACCAACCAAAATCTACAGCACAGCTGGAAAGTGGAATACTAAGAAGCATGGAAAGGTGCAAAAGAGAGAAGGTATAGAGAACATAAAAGGGGAAAGGGAAAAATATTGAAAGGAAAATCCTTACTCTCAGAGATTGTCATCCTTCCCCAGAAAATGTTTTCTTACAGCCTTGTGCAGAGAGCTACATGTCCTCCTCTGCATGGCTTTCCTCTTGACATTCACTTCCTTTCAAGTAAATTTTCCAGTTAAACTTATTCTTTTTCCTTCATCCAACTCCCCTTTCCACACCAATCCCTTTCTCCCCACCATTTTTGTCTCGCCCTCCTTGGTTATTTTTCTGTGTGGTTAAACTCAGACGGAGGAAGTTTATCATGTCAAATATAAGGAAAATCCTCTTTGCTAGTTCGGACATTAGAAGCAGTGGAATAGATTGCCTGAGGAGGTGGTGGATGTTCCATTTCAAGGTGGTTTTAAGGAATGAATTCAACAGAGATGTGCTGGGGATTTCCTAAGTCTGGCCTTGGGGCAAGAGGATGGACCAGTCCACCCTTCCAGATCTCTTCCAGCCTTATGTCTCTGTGATTCCTTTCACCTCTCCAGGGTCTGGGGGTGTTAAATGGCTCAGGGTATGTTGGTGCTTAATTAAAACTTTACAGCACAGGGCAAGTGTATAAATCAGTACATTCTATTTTTTCCAGGGTCACCGTGCTTACATCGAGAAAGGTGCTGACACAGGCACACACAAACACACGAGGTGTTGTTAGAGGTGTGCTCATCAGTTATTTATGAAGTTTATAATCTGACACTTAAAAAAAAAAATAGAGAGAGATCCTAACAGGCTCCAGCGTTCCACAGCTGTTGAAATGTCACCTCTCAGACAGAGATATTGATTAACAGTTTGAGACCAGGCACATTGTATTCTGTGCTAACAAGCTGGTACAGCTCTACCTGACATTTCTCACCGAAGGAGAGGACTAAGTCATGCTTGGTGGCTTTTGTTGGGCAGTTCTGGGTTTGTGGGTGTATTTAAACATTAGACTGTGAACGGGGGAGCCTGTAGACTTGGCTCTGTTCTGCCTGGGCAACTGGGTGAAGGTTAAATGAGAGTGTCAGGATTTTATTTAGGGCTCAGAGGGCTGTAAAGAGGGTTTCTGAAGGAGCTTGGTAGAGGGACATCCAGAGAACACAAGGTCTAAATGAAACCTGGTCACTTGGATGTTTCTCTGGCATGTAATGAAACAATTTTTGTCTCCTCATTTTCACAGATTTATTGAGATCTCTGAGCACCTGATTCAGCCACCAGATGATTGTTTCTCCAAAATATTGCACAATTGTGAGGCTTTTTTGAATAATCACCTAAATGAGATAACCCAGGTGGAATCCATGTTGTCTGAAATGCTAAAAATAGGAGTCACAGATCCTGGAGAACATACAAGCTGGCCTACACAGGGAATTAACCCGTGCTGGAGGTGGTGGACCACTGACCACCAGGGAGGCAGTGAGATCTATGTGATGGCTCCATGGAACACAAGATCTCAAAGTAATGATTTTGCTTTATTTTCACGGGGCTGATTTACAGATCAGAAGGCAAACATCTCAGTTCCAGCACAGGCAATGGCAAAGTTCCTGTTGACACTGCTGGGACAGCAAAAAAGTTTTCAAGACTTAACTTGAATGTAAACTTTCAAAAATTAAATCCTTAATGAAAGGATCTGTATATTTTTCATCATAATCATTGGCACTGAGACTGATACAAGACATGATTGCATTTGCTGCTACTTTTTAAGTAAATTTGTAACTTCAGAATCTGTTGCAGGCATTGATCACCCTATACACCATGCCAGACACAAAATGAATACACCATCCTTAGTGGATCCTGTCCCTAAACCACTACATAAAGCCAGGGATGAGAGTATTGGCCATGGTCTGCTGGTTACTGACATTTTAATTGCTGTTTTCTAAAACACACAGGTCTGGGTGTTTCACTTTCAAAGAGCTGTATGCTGAATTGATAAAGCTCACAACTTCAGCAGGATAAAATAATTTACTTTTTCTTTTTGTGCATTTGCTGATAGAAAGACAGTCTATGTTGAGAAGGACAGGTGAGTTTCTGATAACCAGGAGGTATTAGTAGATTGTCTTAAAATTTCCATCTTTCTTTCTAAACTTCTAACTTGGCTGCAGGCTTTATTTAAAAATCATAAATTTCCTTTAGATGCCTTGGTCCAAAATTTCTCCTGCCTGTTTAAAGAAATATTTGCCTGCTGTCCAGATTTTATTTTGTCAAAAGAAAACCTTGAAGACCTACTGAAACCTTTTTATTGTATTTCCAACACGAAGCATTCTAACAACGTTAACCTTTCTAATATTGTGCTCAAGAACTTCCACTCAGACTTTATTTTTCTGAAGGGCTTTTGACTTTTTGCCTTCTGGTGCCANCCTCTCCAGCTGAGCAGATCCCACAGGATGGAACAAGGTTGTGCTGGTATTTGGTACGTGACATCCTGGCTACTCATTGAATCCCAGCCTTTTATCTCCAGGTGTGCTCCGTGTTTTCCTGGGTCGTCACCCTCCACAAAGTCACAGAGACAAAATCTNGTTTTCTAAAACACACAGGTCTGGGTGTTTCACTTTCAAAGAGCTGTATGCTGAATTGATAAAGCTCACAACTTCAGCAGGATAAAATAATTTACTTTTTCTTTTTGTGCATTTGCTGATAGAAAGACAGTCTATGTTGAGAAGGACAGGTGAGTTTCTGATAACCAGGAGGTATTAGTAGATTGTCTTAAAATTTCCATCTTTCTTTCTAAACTTCTAACTTGGCTGCAGGCTTTATTTAAAAATCATAAATTTCCTTTAGATGCCTTGGTCCAAAATTTCTCCTGCCTGTTTAAAGAAATATTTGCCTGCTGTCCAGATTTTATTTTGTCAAAAGAAAACCTTGAAGACCTACTGAAACCTTTTTATTGTATTTCCAACACGAAGCATTCTAACAACGTTAACCTTTCTAATATTGTGCTCAAGAATTTCCACTCAGACTTTATTTTTCTGAAGGGCTTTTGACTTTTTGCCTTCTGGTGCCATCCTTTATTTATTTATTTATTTATTATTTATTATTTTCAGTGGTGCTTTGTGGTGGTGATGGTGGGTGCTCGACTGCACCAGTGGAAGGATGTGCAATCAAACTTGCAATGAGACAGTAGTCTCTGATTGTCATCAGCTGCAGCTCATTATTCTCTCAAGGATTCCTTGTGCCAATCGATGATAAACAATGTGTAATCACTTGCAATTGATTGCAAATCAGATTGCATAGACTGGCATGCNCAGTCCATCAATAGGGCGCTAAACCAACTTTCTTTTCTGAAGATTCCTGATTCCCTCTATTTTCCCCTTCAAAACTGGCTCAGTTTTGAAGCAGTTGTTAGCAAAATGGTCTGGACAAACCACAAGCAGCAGAGGAATAAGGCCCTGCTGACTTGTTTCGGGGCCAAGTCAGATACGTGGTGAGCTCAGCTGGGTTTTGCTGTTTAGACTTTTACCTCCTAAAGTAGTGCTAATCAGATCTGGTCTATTGACCATCGGTGGCCTGAAGAAGGCCGCAAAAAATAGTCAGTGAAATTAGAGCAAAAAGTAAGAAAACGTGGCAAATATCTTCAGCAGCTCTTTTCTGATTGATGTTCATGGCTGCACCAGACACAGCTGGCACGAATTGAAAATGTTGGTAGCCAAACACTCATGCTTTGACTTAAGAAGTATTTTGTTTACACCATTTTTAAATACATTGTTATTTACCAATCTCCCTTCCAACTGCTGTAGGATAGTAGATCTCTGGGCTAGAAATGCTTTTAAAAAGGGTTATTTTTTTAATTAATAAATGAAATTCAAGAAAGATAAGTTGAAATCAGTTCTCTTTCTGGATATTTTAGTTTTTCAGGTCTAGGTATATGTGAGACAGCAATGTTCTCATTTCAAGTACTGATCTTAGTACAGGACATGAAATCACATCTGAATTCTGTATAAAAAAAATAATTTAAAAATCTATTAAAAGTATTCATGGAGCAGTTTGTTCAGCTGATAGTGGGGTTTTTCAACTTCAAGCAAGCAGGGTCTTGGCATGATCTTTATATTTAAATGAGAAAAGAATAACATTAGCATTCACTGAATATTTTTATAGAGATAATAATCTCTATTGATAACATACTTCCTTTTAAACATCTGTAAGGCAATCAATTGGAAACTGATGCACTGCTCTAATCTTACTTCAGAATCTGGTTCTTACTAAAGACTTGAAAATCATAGAGGACCAAAAAGTAGATTTTAATGGAGATGAAGCTCTTCTGGTAAGTATGCTTTTAAAATATTTTTAATGTGGCTCTTTTTTTCCCTGAAGAAACTTTTCCTTGCAGTTTTATATGAACCAATGGAGCTCCACAGATTTCAACAGAATTAATTGATTTCCCCAAATATCAGTGAGGTCAGGAAGAAAATTACTGAATGAAAAAAATGCACAGCTAATAATTAAAGAGATGGCTGGTTTTGTAAATCTTTTTCCAAGTGTTTCATTAATAGTAATTGGTGTGTTAAAGTACAACTTTCTGAAGCTGCAGTGTAGCTTGCCATTGCTCTTCTATGAGCTTCACAACAGCCACCATTAAAGAGATAAAGCACATCTATTATCTGCAGCAGGTTTCTAGAAAAATAATATTCCCAAGGGAATTCCCCCTTCAGAAATCAAAAGGGTCACAAATTTATTTCAAGTCCATTTTCCTTCACTGACCAACATTGGTATGTCAAACAAGGATGCAATAAGACAAGTTCAGGGGTTTTTTGCCTCATAATTGCAGTTTATAAACAGAAACAGAAGGAGATATTTTCTTAGCTTTTTGTTTTTGTGTTTTGCTTTTTTTAGGCACAGTCTTATCATCGATCTGAAATATGTCAAAATCCGCCCGCGTTTTCAAAGGTCACATATTTGTATAGTTGGTTTAAATTACCTACATTAGAAACAAATTCCCAGCAATTCACCAACCAAAGTTGAGAACACACTCTAAAAATATGTGGAGCTTTTAAAACATCAGACACAAAGTGTGAGCCAAAGGGGTCTGGAAGGAGGGGGCCAGTTCTCACCAGTGTGAGCCAGCCCCAGAGACAATGACCGGTGGCAGGTCACACTGCTCATTTTAGTGGCTTTTCAATCACACCCTTATACCCTTTCCAAGTGAATTTTGGTGGTTGAATTGAACCCCCTCAGCTCTTCATCTCTGAGCAGCCTCAGTCCAGCACAAGAGCCGTGCTTTTAGGTGGGATGCTCCCAGGCCGTGACAGCACGGATTTGTTGCTGAGAGCAGGACTCCTCCTGTGAGTGGCACTCAGGTCTGTGTTCCCCAGCATCAGCAGCTGCTTGGCATCTCCTCTCGAGCTACATGTACAGATGGCACCTCTTTGACAAGCCAGGGCACTCCTGCCTCCATCTGCTCTCCAAAGAGCTGGATCTCTCAGGGCAGTGCTGCAGGAATTCCCCATTGCCCCTGAGCTGGGCTGGGCTGTAAACCTGCCAGAGGTGCCAGGGGAGCTGAGCTGAGCTGAGCTCTGTCTGCCCTGCTGAAGAGGAAGATGGTTTATGCATGGCTTTGCCTCCTCAGTGCTTGAGCTGAACAGACAATTTCGTGTTGGCTCTGTTACCTGTCTACAAAGAGGAGAGCTGTAACCAGCCCTGTGATAAAGGGATGATGAAGGTGCAGATGGGCACGCTGGTATCTCTGCTGTGCCTACAGATCTCTTGTGTAAGAGGGGCTGTGATGTGGTGTAAACTGTGGGAGACATCCCACATAGTCTTATTTATTTACAGTGTACAACAGATATCCAGCATTTTCATGTGTCTCCTACGTGAGTCAGAACGTTGGCCAGTTTACAAACAGAGTGGGCACGGATGCTCTGCAAACTGCTCAGTAAATAATTGCACCCAGGTTTGTATTAACTGCTCTTATGTGCTGATGGAAATATGCAATTGGTGAGCATTTCTGATAGGAGTTCGGCTTTTTTCCTCTGGTTTGTCTTAATGCAAAAAAAAAAGCAATTTAATTATGAGCTCTGAAATAGATAAAACATAATTCATTTCTGCTTTGACACTTGTTAAGGATTTTTAAGCATTAAGCAATAAAACAAGAGCTATAGTTCTGACTATAGATGAATAATTGCAGCAACTGTGTAAAACTATGAAAACACTGAGGTGGGACTTAAATCTTCACTGTGATAGTAAAGAATATACCAACTCTTCTACACTGAGAATTCTTTCCTTGAGTATCTATTGTTTGGTGGGTTGAGCAACATTTTTAAACCAGACTGCGTGCACATCTCAGAGTCAGACAGGATTGTCCATACCAAAGAAACCAGACTGATTTTAACCAATGTCAAAAAGAAAATGCAGCATGAAATATGAAAGGGTGAGAAAGATGTTGGTGCCTGGAAGTGGATTCAATCTAGGGCTAGTCTGGGTTTTGAGTTGAGAAATGAAGACAAGGGTTGTGCTCAACTGTAAAGAAATCTCAATCTTTAAATTCTCTTGGCCAAAATCTTCTAAGAATCCCTGTTTTATTGAGATTATATGAATAACATATACAAATGGTCCTCTGGGCTTGGAAGTGACTTAGAACCAAAAAAAAATCAAACCCAAGTTCATATTTCAAAATCTAGCTTAGGTCATTCTTGCCTAATGGCAACAAATTTAAGGAAGAAAAATATATTAAAACACCATGAAAGTGTGAGAAAACAGATTTAAATTTGAACCATGGAAAGGTGATGGGTCTGTGTCACCAGCCCATGTCTACTGAACTTGCTACCAGTACACACAGTCTCCTGTCAGACAGTCTTAAAACGGTGAGCAATGTGATATATGGTTGTAAAAAGCACTTGGGGAATGCTCATGGCTGAAGTGTGATTTGCAGGTCTGGGCTTACCAGCAGACAGTGCACGAGAGAACCTTTTTACACCATTTTTGAGCAGACACTTTGCCGTACTGTGCCTTGCAGGTAGCTTGGCACACCTCGCACCCAAACTGAGTCAACTTTTATTTTCTCCTCTGCAAATCTTTAAAAAACTTTTCCTTGAAGATGAGGCCTCTATTAAATGGCTTGTGTTACAGAAATTAATAAAGCTAATGAAATCAGGCACTGTTGGCTCTTGAGTGATTCATCAGTCACACATCTCCGTTTAATGTGCGCAGGTTTGGAGCCTACTTCTCACTTGCACAAAAGCCTCGCTGTTAGTTTTAGAAATGCTCATATAAATAGAATCCATTTTCTGATGCTCCATAAAATATCTAAGAGCAGTGAATGATTATAGTCACAAGAGCTATTTTGGCTGGGCCTGTGGTAGTTCCCCAGGCCCAGGATTAACGCTGCTTTCCCTGCATTTGGAGAACAGAGGAATTGTCAGTATACTGCAACCAGCAATGAGTAAAACCAGATGTTTCAGTGGAAGAAATCTCTCATTAGGCTTGTAGGGAATGAGCTTTGAAAAACTGGTTCTCTTGTTTGTTTGTTTGTTTTAACAAAGGGGAGTGCAAATGCACCTGAGTGTAAATGCAAATTGGGCTTTTTGAGTTTCATGTTGATACAGCAAAGCCTAAAGGAAATGACAAAAATACCCAGCCAACAAACAAGCCTATTAAGTTTGTGGTTTCAGAACTAAACTCCAGCCTTTGAGGATCACTGAAGGCAAGTTCAGGTTGGAAATTCTGTCCTTTGGAAATTCTGCTTTTTGTAGTAAAATCCCAGATTTGTAAGGGAAGTTTCATTGTGAAGAGCTCGTGTAGGGCTACCTTCATTACCAGGTATGTAGGTTATTTTAAATGGTGCTATTTTGGTTATAAAGAAACGAGAGATGATAAGCTGGAGCCCTAAATGCAACATCGACACGTGTCTTCAAGTTGGACAGGTTTTTAAACAGTAGCAGTAAGGCAGGATAAAATGAAGCACAGATCCAGCAGTGCCTCCAGTAAAAACACCACCCAAGGAAGAAGGATGGAGGGTGGTGTGTGCTCTGGCTGTGGATGAAAGAATCTACTTCAGAAGGCAGTCCTGAAGTGAGGCATCCTGGCTACAGCAGTTTGCTTTGAAAGTTAACTCCTCTCTCCAGGCAGTCCCATTGTGTCCCAGCTGCAATCGGGGCATATTTGCCTGACAACTGCATTGAAATCAGGCTTTGCAAATGCTGAGGTAAAGATCCAGACCTCTGCAGCCAGGGACACCTACTTCAGCACTTCTTTTCCCCTTGTCTGATCTCTATTTAGACGTCAATACAGCAATACAATATGGGGTTATGGGCAATTAATAGAGGTTGAAGGTTCAGCTCCAGCCTGGAGCTGGTACAGGCTGGGAGCAGCCTCTGTCCTGGGAATGGTGATGCCAGGACACGCTGCCCGAAGGACAGGAGTGGATACACCCAGCACCACTGCCCTGGCTGGCTCAGCTCGGGGCTCTGCAGACGATGTGACAGGGTGAAGGCATGAGAAGCACAGGTTTTCATGTGACAGTGACAATCTCTGCCAGGTGGGTGGCTTGGTGTGGCTCCCATCACCTCTGCAGTTTGGACACTGCAGGGCCCTCCCAGAGGGGCTCAGGGCAGTAAAAGTCCTTTAGTCCGAGGGCTCTGAGCAGTGCAGAGCCCCAGAGCAGCATCTGCAGAGGGGTGGCCCCCACCTCCTTCCTGCTTGAAAATCACTGACCCACGAAGGGAGGCTCTAGGGAGGAATACCCAACCCGGAGGAAGGCATCCCTGAGGGATTACACATTTTCTGCCTGAATAATCTTGTGTGCCCCCATTGTGGGGCTCTGCCTGTCATTGTGTTCCATGTCTGCAGCTAGAGTGGTGTGCTCTACAAAGTACCTCAGAAAGCACACTGCTCAGCAGTGGAACTTAGTGACTTTTTGATTTTTTTTTTTTTTTTCCCACTTAAACACAAAATTCCAGTGAAATAACAAGTCTTTAAAGCATGTATTATTTATTTTCAACAGAGTAAAAGAGCCCCTACAGTATTTTGAAAGAATGTCTGCTTTATAGGTCTGCAGTGATAACATGTTGGAAGTAACTAACAATTGTGTTATTTTTGTCCTCCACTAATAACGCGCAGGGAGCAATTGATGTTTCTTCTAGAGTTAATAAGAAACATTTGCAGCAAAAGCAGGAACTGTGGAGATAAAGCAATTGGCAAGAAATAGTATGTTTAAATACCATAAAACAGCCAGTACCCAAACAGGTGTGAGATAAAGTGGTATAAATAAACTGCTCTGTATGCAGCCCATCACACAGCAGAGTTGGGTAAAAAATTGCATGAAATAACTTCACTTCTATTCAGAGGAAAATATAACAAAACTGATCCTTGTGTCTTCTAATTAGCTTTAGCAGCTGAGAAAACATTTCTCGTGCAGAAATTTCTAAAAAGTTGTTCTTTCTAAAAATGGAAGACAAAGGAAGCAGTAAGATTTCTAAACATTTTGGAGAGAGCGCTTTTAAAGTTTGTAAACCTCTTCTCCAGTTAAAGCCAGTATCCTGAAGAGACAGTGGAACTTCTTTCAACCTTGCAAAGTTACAACTGGCCCTTTTAGTTATTCTGCATTTCTTGGTGGCATTACAATCTTAGATGGTGCCTGTGTTATTTTTATTGGTGCTGCTTTCACAAACACACAGACATTTGCCCTTTCTTCATCCAAACATTTGGTTGCATTAAGGGTTGTTTGGTTTAGATTAAAGATTTTCTTTTTTTAAGACCAGTCAAATTCAGAGTAAATCAGTGCTAGCAAACATGACGTGAAAATAATTGCCCATGCTCACATGACTGATAAGCAGAACTATGGAAAATTTCTTACAACAAAATCCACCTGGTTTCTGTGGCTCTTACAAATGACAAGCCACAATGGGTTCATTGAAAGGTTTGTCAAGATCCATCAGCCTCTTGGATAAGTGGAATGGCTGTATATTTTTGTTTAATCAGCATGTGAATTTGTTCAGCATGTGAATTTTAGGTGACTTGAGTTTTGTGAGTCTTACTCTCTTTGGGTTCATATAAAGGAAGAAAAGAATTTACATATGTCCATGTAGACGTTACCCACAAGGTGAAATTGCTAAATTTCAGATGGTTTTAGAAATCAGAAGTTTCAAATGTTCCTCACTGTTACTCTCTTGTGTGTGAATCAGGTCCCTGAACTCAGCTCTGTGCAGTCCAAGATGTGCAAAAAGCCAAGAGAGAACCACACCATCTCTTTGGAGACTCATTCTGTGACCTGTAACACCTTGTGGCCTGGGAAAAGGAGCCTCTCCACTGATACTGTCTGCTGACAAAAGCATCTCTGTAATTTGTGTTCTGTATAGCCTGAGGAGTCCCCAAAGGCAGGGACTTCCCATCCAGTGCATGGACTAAGGCAAACCACTTCATGTAGCACCACTGCTCACTTTTCTTCTGCTATTTCGTGCTGGAAAGATGCAGAGGGGCTGATCTGGAGAGTACCAGTGCTGGTGTATCTCCATCTGAGCCTCCTGCACTGGGATTGCTCCAGCCTTTCAGGATCAGGAATAAATAAAACCACATCCAGCTGGACTCCACATTTATTTGGGAATCCTTTGAATCAAAATTGAGCACGGCTCCCTTGGCCAAGTCACACCTAAATAAATGTGGTGCTACAGAAGGACCCGTGGCTCTCCAGGAGCTCGTTTCTAGCACCCCAACTCCACTGTGTCAGTGAGCAGAGGTGATGGTGGCTGTTTAGGATGCTCCTGTGAGATGCCTTCGAGGTGCAGCTGGAGCAGCCCCATTCTACCAAACCTCGAGGCACACTTGTGGCTTGCCCTGGTGCAGGACCAAACAGACATGAACTTGCTTTGCTTGTCCATGCTGGTGCCCCTTTCTGAGGTGCACAGGTTAAAAAGCTGCCAGGAAAGCTCTGATGTGCCCTGTGTGACAGCCATGGTGTGTAAATGCTCTGTGGGAGCAGAGATGTTCAGAGAGCAGCTGGTACCACACCAAAAGGAACAGAAATGGGAACACCTCTTCTTTGTGTTGGCCTTTTTCTGTTAACCACTGGTAGATGTGATAAAATCCCAGTGCTGCTGCTAATAAGCAAAGGAAAGGAAGCCAATGTTCTTTCATCCTCTGACACACAGTGCGTTTTGGTTTCACTCAGGGCAGCAAACCTCCCTTTCTCGAAGCAAGCATTATAAATAGGCCCACTCCTTATCAGATCCTCCTCTAAATGTTTTTCATCAGAAAACCACAGTTAATTTTAGATAATTGTTGGAGATAATCTCAAATTTGTGTGTAATGTATGCCCCAGTTCTAAGAAAAACATGACATTGGGGAAGGTACTGCCTGCCTAACAGCTTTTCATTTACAAGAGTGGTGTGAGATCTCTTGTTCTTGTCAATTGAACTCTCGTGTCTGAGACATCCAGACCCCTATCTCTCAAAGAGGATAAAATTTTAACTTGCTTAGTATTTATTGTCTTCTGCATTTTGTAATATCTCCTGAGCAGCATGTTCAGGGACTGAGCGCATGTCCTGACAAACAAGAAGAAAAGGGTTTCCAAGCAGTCTATGCCAGAATTTGTGATGGCATATCTGACTCCTTAGCTTTCCTGTGGGAGTCAATTTTACTTTATTTGACAGCAGTGGCATTTGCTGCCAGAAGAATAAAGACAACAGTTGTTTAAAAAAGCACGTGTGTCACCCTGCACTATCAAAAAATCTGCTCTACACTGTGAGAGTTTTAAGATGAAATGAACAGATGAATTCCCAGGACCAAGGAGAAAAAGTGTTTCTAACACCAAAGGAGCATGGATGTTCATTTACCAGTAAAAAGGGTTTGGAATCAGAATTCAAGTAGTCCATCAAAGCTTTCTGGAAAGGACAAGGAGCAAAACTCAAACATGATGAAATTTTAGAAAAAAAGCATTATGCATTCATGTCCAGTTTTTGTTCAGCATAATTGCTGGATTTCTCTTGAATAGCATTAAAATAAATAAAAAATACCGTGGTATTTGTGCCTATTGTATGCAATGCATCGTAAAGATAAACGTAACAAAAAGCAGCTTTTAATCGTCCACTTTCAGAAACTCAATAAGAGAGTGGTGCAGGGATTTCCTTGAGATGATCACAGAGAAAAATGAGGGACTTAAATATCCTGGTCTTCCTAGTTCCTGGCAAAGACATCCATTTCCTGAGCAACGTTTGCTTTAACAGCCAGGGCTGGATGTTGCAAATATTTGTAGCTGAATTATCTCAACATTTTGAAAACTGTGTACCTTGAGCGTTGTGTTTTTTTCTGGGAAACTGAGTGGAAAGACTTCTTCTTGGCATGGAGAAATGCTAGGAAATTCTAACATCATGCATGAAATTTCAAATCTGCCTTTAGGAAAAGCCAACTTCCTTCATAAATTGGCTCCTTCTCACTGGCAAAGGTGAGCAGGGTCAGACAAAAAAGCAAACACAAGCCTACTTTAAAATTTCTGAGGCAATTTTAAACCCCATAAATTTCAATGCATTTTGCCTTTTATTGTGAAGTCCTGGCATATTTCTGATAGCAAGTTTCTCAAACAAAGTTTAGCCCTGCTATTCTATACTCTCTGTTTATGACACGTGTGAATGGATTTGTATCCAAGTTTGGGGCTGACAGATCCATCAGAATGTTGGCCAGCTTGGAAGTCTGCAGATTTTTGGGGTCAGCCCCACTTTTCACTCCCTATGGTCCATGAAAAGCCATGGTTTAGAGATCTTGATAGGGGACCATGGTGTTTTCAACCAGAGTTAAATGTATTTCAAACCATCAGGTATTTATTTTTCCTCTGATACACACCCAGAAAAACCATCTCACTTTCATGGTAACTGGTGAGGGAGAACAAACTGAGGGTTGATCACTTTATTCATACACAATATCTCTGCTAATAAGCCTCATTTCTTGTCTTGTCATTCCTGTCTGGCACCTCAAATGCACAGAAAGTGCTGGTAAGATCAGAAGAGATAGTGTTTTTAGCAATGTGGTGTATTAAACTGATTTCCCCATCTGATCGGATGCCTTTCCAGGTAGACTTAAAGAAGTAAATGTTGAGGTGCGTATAGCACAGATAAATTAACCTGGGCTATCATAGAACACAACATTCTGCTTTTGAGTGTATTTATTATTTTATTCTTGTGGCTGCATTAGCAAAATAACAGATGAAGAGGGGAAAAAAAGGAAAAAAAACACATTTCCCACTCTTTAAAAAATATCCATTAGATCATAATGTATCTCCAGCAAAAGCAAGTTTTAAGACCTCAAATTCAGAACTTGTAGGTTTGCATGAATTGATTGGTTCTCGCTGCCACTGCAGTGCTTTTAAGATCAGCAAGATGAGGATAACTCATGTCATGAGTGTGTCCCTCATCATAAGTTGTAAACCACAAAAAACCCCTATTTCCTGTTTTAAAACTGCAGGTATTTGTTTGACAGCAAGATAAGTTTGGCCAGAAAGCCCATACTAAAAATCCCCAGGGTGAAATTTAACCTTATATAGCTGATTAACCCTTTAATAAACAGACTGGCAAAAAGACCAAGCCATTGCCTGCACCCTTCTGGCCAAGGACAAGGACAATATTGGCTTTTAAAGCCACATTTTGCTTGCTGAATTATGCAGTGTGCGAACGGGATCCTCTTCTCGGGGCATCTATCACGGGAAGGTTTGTAACTTCCCTGCACAAAAAGTCTGGTAACAAAAGTTCACACTTAAACAGTGTTATTTGTTTCAAGCATCTACAAAGTGACACATTAGCAGAAATACAGGTGAGGGTTCCCTTCCCCTCTCCTTGTCCCTTTTTGTCCATGTTGGGTTGAATTCCATGACGAGCATGAACCAAGACCACAACTTTGGAGTGGGTCCGCAGTATTGTGATTAGAGGATAAAATCTGTTCTGCCGACCCCAGCAGGGACTTCTGTCCTTTCACTTCTAACAGTTGTGCGAGGCAGACAACACCACAAACGAGGTTTTCTTCATGGCATGGGGCTACAAAGGAGCTGGGGAAGTCTGCACCCAGCTCAGACTTCTGAGGGCCATGTGTGAGACGAGCCAGCGATCCATCGCCCACCTGGGCTGCAACCCTGGCACGGCGGTGGGGACCCCAAAAAACCAGCATCCCGCTTCTCAGCGCAGCAAAGAGTGGTTTTGGCTTGGCTGCTCTGAACGAGGCAGTGATTAGACAGCAATCAGAGAGCGATTAGCACAGACAGCTGGGTCACTGGGAGTTCAGCTGGGCTCTGTTCGCTGGGAGGCACCGGGACGCTCAGCCCGGCAGGAGCACACGGGCTGATCCCATTGTCCACTGCAAATATCCGCCCAACAAACCCGGCCCGGGTAATCGGCTCGCCTCCCGTAACATTTTAATCATTGAAATGTTGCAAAATAAGAATGATGGTACTGACTGGCTTTAAAAAGCGTTATAGGGTCATTAACGGTTTGGATTCAACAGGTCCAGTTTGTCACACATGATCAGGAACACCAGGATATGATGAAGAACCATCTTTTCTCTTTCCTAAATATTATAATAAGCTGTATCACCTTGTTCCACAGCTTAGCCACAATCATTCAGTATCAGATCAGGAGGTACCAAAGCTGCTGATAGGAGGTTTGCATGAAGGATAACTACGGATCAGTCCTTCCTGAGCACAGGCGCACAGGAGTCACACACCAACCACAGCTGGGCTCAGCCAGAAGGTCTTCATTAGGAGCTGACACCTCATGTAGACCTCCTTCTCTTCTTCCAAATCAAAGCTTGTATTGCCATCAGTGAGTCAAAGCTACCTCCTGTGAAAATTGTGAATCCTAGTTCAGTATTTTTTTCCTGTGTGCCACCTCCTAGATACCAAGGGAAATAAAAAAAGTAGTTTTCTACCTCTTGAACAACAGGGATAGACTTGTACCTGACACAATTTCATTTTTTCCACACCACCCATTAGGGTTAGGTTGAAGAACCCACTGTAGCAGCTCACCCCCAGCTATGTTTGAAATCTTCTTTGTGTGGGGGATGCTGGAATGGAAGTGGTCTCACCTCAGGAGAGCATGGGCAGGCACTGCCCAGGGATGGCATTTTTGCTATCTGGAAGAAAGCAGGTCTGTATACCCACACATGTATCCCTTCTTTGTTGCAATGGTGAACAACAATTCCGGCCAAAGGCAGAAAATGCCATTATTTTGTTTCTGTCTTCTCAGCCAAAAGTGCTCCATGCAAGGATCATGGTTTTGAAACTCAAAAATCAGCAATCACAATACCTCTGTGGGAAAGATCCTTTCTTCATGTGCTGCCTCTTCCTTTTCCCACTTTATTTCTCTTTCAGCAACAAGACAGAAACAGAAACATCTTGTAACAAGCAGAAGCCTCATGTGCCGTGACGCTGCATTCCCCAGCACCCTCCTTCCCCTTTGCCTACAAGCACAGAGCTTATGATCTTTCCAGGCATGATTTCCAGGAAATACTGCAGCCAGACTGGGCAACACTGGGGTCTAGCAATGGCCACAATGCACGTGTGTGTGTGTGCACACATCCAGTATATGAACATTTATTTGTGTCCATGCACATATAAATAACATGACTTATAGTGCCAGAAACTTGACCCTCGAGACTCCAGCTGAGGACTTGAACACACTGCTGTGCACCAGGCCTCTTAAGAAGTTTGCATTTCTGTATAATATTAATTTGAGCGCTGTGGGACTTCTATTCCTGCTTTGAAATTTGTAATGGTTGACTTTAACAAAGATTATAATGTAAACACTTAAATTTCACATTTTTGCCAGGTTAAAAACCAAAAACAATAATTAAAAAATTCCCTGTGAATCTGACCTCTTTTTCCCATAGTGTCTTTCAGTGTGTGTTGTGAGAAAGCAGCTATTTGGTTATTACAATCAGGGAATGTTTTGCTAAAGCACAATATTTGAATTAAACAGTTATAGCAGAGTTAGTGTATGTCCCAAAGTTAAGCTAAGCCTAGAAACTGGATGTACTGAATTCAACCAGAGTTAAATTAAGCTGGAACAAATATGGACAAACCCTCCAGCCAAAAGACAAAATATTTTTTGTTTCCAGTCTCTAGGACAGTAAAAATACCCTGGCATGGTAAGACTATGTAATACTTGAAGCCTGATATTATACAAAACAAAGTCCGAAGATGCTGTCCTGGTACCATTCCTTGCATGACCTCTGAATTTCATCGATAAACATATATTTCATCAGAGGGTGACCCCAGACAGACTTGGGCAGGCAACTGCTGGTGCAGGAGAAGGTTTGAATCCCCAGAAGAGTCCCAGTCCAGTAACATTAGAGGGTGACATGCTGCAGAAATGGGGCACCTGGGACACCTCTGGTCCCATCCTGTCCTCAGTGTCTTTTCCTTCTCAGGGGAGCGAGTGGGACAGAAGGATAAGGGGTGCCACTTCCGTGTCCAAAACAGGGCTGCTGTGCTGAGTGGAGCAAGAACAGTTCTGATTGTGCCACATCCAGGCTGTTGTAACTGAGTGTGTGGAGAAATGTGACCACAGACTGCAAAGCAGAAATGAGGTGTATGGAGATGTATGGGAAATACAGAGGAGGGAGAGGAGGAATGTTTGAACCTCTTCTCCTTGCCAAAATCATACACATCCGTAAAGTCAGTGCCACACCAGTGCCTACCCTCAAAATAATGCCTATAGTGCCATTGCTGTAATTATTACAGAATGATTAAAGAGTCTTTACTCCAGAAAAATAGCAGGAGTGGAAGAGCAGGGCTTCTCATCATGACTTCATGAACAACTGAGTTATAGAAGTACCTTCATTAGCAGAGACAATGCTCCAGAGGTGGCAAAAAGCGTCAGGAGAATGGTTATACCAGCAAAACTGTGGCTGCAGGAAGCAGGTTTTGCTGCTTCATGAAACCCCCCTGATTTTTTCTGCAGTTGGAAGTGGTTAACTAACCAAATCTCACGTTTTTTCCAAAAAACACTCGCCTTTATCTACTGTATGGGAAATGAGGAAAAGGCTGATCGAGATGTCAACTGCAGCATGAACCACCTTGTGCCTACGAATAACATCAACCAAGCTGAGATGAAGAGCTATTATAAACTCTTGTTGCTCAAGCAGAATGTTTATGCTCTTAATTGCAAAACATCTGCATCTTGCTGTCCATAAAACGAGCAAACATTTTGAAGATACCCAGGGAAGAAATGAACTCATAAAACTAGAGGATTAAGAAATGAGAAGCTATTTAATGGCAGCCTTTCGGGTTGGAGAGTGTCTGGGCCATGAGATTTTGCCTCAATCCTACACTTTTTAAGATCACATAGACCAGAAATAGGAATATAGTCTGCAGGAGACAAGCAAGGGAAAACTTGATCATTCACTGATCCCTGCACCTTGCCCCTCTTACTAACACCTTCAATCCTCATGTTTTTGCAGATTTCCAAGCAGATTACCCAAATTCTTACAACAGAGCTGGAAGGAAACTTTGAATCCACATAGACCATGGAGCACTCCATAATTTTTTTTGTATACTTTAGAGTGAAATAAAACAGTACTTGATATTACACCAAGTAACAACCTATTTTGGCATGACTTTATTTTTATGTTTTAGCCCAATGAGTCTCTTTTTACCCCTTTGGAGGCTGGCACTGGAGCACTTTGGGCTCCTGGTCAGAAAGCAGAGGCCAAGGAAATGAAGCAGAGCTGCTCCTGCTCCCAACAATGCACTAATGGTGGGCTCACTGCTGCACAGAGGAAAGCAAGCAGCTCTTTCAAAGCTTCTTAAGAGGATTTGGATGGCTCTTTTCCCTTAATTCCAGAAAGTAGAAGTGTTTCGGAGTGGTTATGCAACGACCCCAAAACTGACAAAAGTGAAGGAAGAAACAGCACAAGGGCAGCCACAAAGGGGAGTCTCTCCCAGACGTGAGAGAGTTTGGCTTCCTACTGCCCCAGGATCAATACTGGGATTTTGGCTTTTGATTGCTTACAGTATTAAACAGCTTGATGCATTCTACTGGAAAATACAGCAAACACTGGGCAAGGATGATAACACATGCATGAAGCAAAAGGCAGAGCTTGCATCATTCCTCAGCCTGTTAACTCACATTTGCCTCGTGGATTTCCTTGCCTGCTGTTGTTAAAATAATCCCAAAATTACAATTGAAGAGATCTACTAAGAAATTCAGGCAGAATATCAGCTTACACTGCAAGAGGCTCCTGTGCAAATAGAAAATGCTGGCTTTCTTGGATACTGGAAATTCCTATCTCCCAGCCTGCAACCCCCGTCCTGACAGTCATGTGTTTCCAGCCCATCAGGGCTAATAGGCTCTACAAAACCCAAGGACTGATTATACTCAGAGCACAACACAGCACTGACTATTATGTAGCAACTTAGCCAGTATATAATTACTTTTGAGGAAAATGCATTGCAGAACAACATCACTTCTCAAAGATTTAAGTTATTAAGGAAGATTAAGGAATTTCACTCTGGAAAAGAGACTTCACTGTGACCTAATTGAAGTTTTTAACATTCTCAAGGGAACTAATAAAAATTGGTTCATGCAAATTCTCCATACTTTCAAAGAACATGAACACAAGAGAACATTATTTAAGAAAAAAAAAAAATTAGGAAATTGAGATCAAAAAGAATTTAGAGCAAAAAAAAGAAAAATAAAAAAAGGAAAAAAAGCCAGCAACAACAAAAACAAAACCCCAAATCCAACAAAAAAAGGAAATATAACTCAAAACAGAATAATTTAAATTAGAGGGAACTATTCTACCAGGTCATTTGATCCATTCCCTCCTCCCCATGAAACACAGAAGGATTGATTTCCTTATCCTTAAATAATCCCTAATAGATGAGTGTCTAGGTGAGCCAGTGATGACTATTCCACAACCTCTCTTGGCAGCCTGTACTTTCAGAAGAATAAACATATTGAATAAATTATTAAAAAAAGGCCATTGTGGGCAAGGAGAATCAATGAAATCAAGGGAAAACTTGTTAATACAGAGTGGGGGATGAAAGATAGGGAGTAAAAATAAGCTCGTTACATGAATAAGAGACAAAACTGGCAGAAAGAAGCAGAATCTTGTGGTATATTCCTTTATTCTTGAAGTAATGTTTTCAGGACTATTCAACTCACTGCTTAAAGAAGCTGCACAGAACACCTACACATTTGTCCAAGCACGAAGCAATTTCAGGAATGATCACATGGAAGCTGCAGCCAGTGTGCTGTCAGCCTCCGACAAAGGAAAATGAACAAAAGAAATGCCCAGCAGTACAAAG
>VYZR01009205.1:21098-33421 GCA_013400675.1 Oxylabes madagascariensis | reverse complement strand
GTGCAGAGGAATAAGCCACATTTACCAAGTGCTTACACATGAAAGCCAGATTTTCAAGGACACAAGGTATAAGTACATAAAGCCCCTCACCCTGCAAGCAGGGACATATTTAACTGCACACATCAGAGCAGCCCTGGTCAGCTCATGGGCATCAGTCACCTCCACGAATTTGCCAGACCAAGTCCTCAGACAGCGCACAGCTCCTCCATCTGTGGCTAAAACACACCAGTTAATCTTGCCAGAGTCTTTGGTGCAAGATTGCCAACAGAAAACCAAGTGTTTTCCCCAAACCTGCCACATAAATACCTCCTGCCAAAGCACATTCATTGTGCAGGAGAATTAGATGGGTGCTGTTACCATCCCTTGCTACTGTGGAGAACATGGGCAAGAGCAGNGTACAAAGAAGAACAACTTTCTTACAAACTGAAACCAACACATTTGCAAAAGACAATTTCAGGTAGATGCATAATGAAGTCACATTCGGGGAAGCGTGCAGAGGAATAAGCCACATTTACCAAGTGCTTACACATGAAAGCCAGATTTTCAAGGACAGAAGGTATAAGTACATAAAGCCCCTCACCCTGCAAGCAGGGACATATTTAACTGCACACATCAGAGCAGCCCTGGTCAGCTCATGGGCATCAGTCACCTCCACGAATTTGCCAGACCAAGTCCTCAGACAGCGCACAGCTCCTCCATCTGTGGCTAAAACACACCAGTTAATCTTGCCAGAGTCTTTGGTGCAAGATTGCCAACAGAAAACCAAGTGTTTTCCCCAAACCTGCCACATAAATACCTCCTGCCAAAGCACATTCATTGTGCAGGAGAATTAGATGGGTGCTGTTACCATCCCTTGCTACTGTGGAGAACATGGGCAAGAGCAGCAGAGACCCAGTGCCCATGGATCATGAGCAGACTGCCTTATCAGGAGAGAAACTTCTCCTGTTTTGTCATGGCTTTCCAATACCAACTTGATGGGAAATCATGCAGGAGACACAGGACAGCAGGAACACTTCAGAGGTTGCAGAGCAGAGTTGTTAGAGCCTCCCAAGTTGCTCATCCACGTTTCAAGTGGCGCTGTATACTCCACCTGATCTCTGGCTGTAATTCAGATTATTCACATAAATTTTTACACTGGGGTGTTACCAGCTGATGCACTTTCACCAAAATGCCTGGAGACAATTTTTTTTTCTAGAATGGGGTCAAAACTCACAGCTCCTCCTCACTTCCCTTTCCTCAAAGTGCCTGTGACAGGTTATTATTAGATGTACATGAGTCTCCAGGGAGGAAAGAGAAGGATGTGGCTTGATTGCTTTTGTTTTGGATGGATTGAGTAACTGCTCATAGTTACATTTGACATTTGGATTATTTCCCTTCATGCTTTTTGGGGGTTTGGATTTCCAGTGGGGTCAGAGCATTTCTGGTAGACATTTAATTGAGACTGCAAAAACACAACAAATATAAAAATGGAGAAAAACTTCACTGCCTACAAAGTCCTAAACAAGCATGATGTGATTAAAGAGGGACAGATGTAACAAGCAAACATTTATTTTTTTTTATTTTTTTAGATCCCTTCCTGATACTCATATGCAAAGTCTGCAGTACGTGTTCACTCACTTGTATTCCTGAAACTCTGAATCTCTCTAATTCTTACTGTCACTCTCTCTTCCTAACAAGAATGTTTATTTTTCATTAGCCTTACTTCTAAGTCTTTTCTATTTATTCAGGCTCTTATTCATAGTGCCTGGTCATATTCTCTTTATGGGCTGTTCATGCAAGGCATTTAAGTGAGCTGCAAACTGTAATTATAACTGTGTAAGCATCTTTTGTCTTTACTACATATATTATTGATTCACACAGCATTGTACCTGCTTTATTTTTAAATGTAGCAAAACTTTCTTTGAAGAAAAAGAACAACTCTGATTTAGGATCTCTTCTGCTAAGTTTAGCCAGTATTTTCTCAGGCTTTAGCTGTTGTGCAGCCCTTGCTGAGTTTATTTTACGTTTATGGAATGGATGCAGACCAACTTTTTGTTTCTGACAGGTAAAACTATACTTCCCTAGGCATTGAGTGCATTCAGCCTCATGCAGTTTCATATTTTTGCTAACTCCTTTGTTTTTGGGATGTGAACTCTTGTTCTACCTTGAAATATATTTTGCACTGTACTTGGACTGGTTACTAAAATCCAAATGACCTCATTTCGGTTTAGGATGCATTGTGGGAAAAAAACAACAATTAAGATATAAAAATTTTGGTTTGTGCATTTATGTTTTCTTTTTCTCCTAAGGAATATTTAAGTGAAATTGAATGTAACTTGACTTGAGGTTTGTTTAAGCTCAACAGTCATTGGTTTATTGCAGTTACTTTCAGAGAATTTTTATCTTAAAAATCTTTGGCATTAAACCAGAAAGAATTCTAGCTTTCTTCTCCTTCGTCTCTAAGCTTATGACTTGCTTGTGCAATTGTTGCATGAAAGCAGTTCTACATTTTTTTGTCTTATAGGAAAACAGATGGAGAAGAATTTATCTGCAGTTGGGATTTGCTGCTTATAATTTATTTCGCAGGATCAAGCAAGAGATAACTGTGAGCTCACACTAGTCAAGCTTCCAGGACTCCGTCACTTCCAAATTATATATATTTTTGAGATTATAGTTATGGAGAGACATGGGTAGAAAGCCATTGAGGCATTTTTCAGATTTCCATGAGGTCTTAATGCTTCTCTGCAGCTATACAGCACATTCCTAGTGCTCTCTCTTGACTGGGTGGCTCCCATTAATAGAAATATATTTCATATTCTCTTTCCCAGCTTTCTAAGCACTTGGTATAGAAGAAACTGTCTACAGACCTATAGGAGCTGCTCCCTTCTCCACAGCCTGCACAAAGTCATGTCACTCCACCATATGCTCAGATTCTGCAAACAGGATGGAAATCATTCTGACATGAGCTTATTACAGAGCCCCGTTCCTCAGTGGAAATTTTTTCTGGTATGTCCTATTGTTTTAGCATTACATTTTATTATTTTTTCATTAATACAGTAGGAAAATCACATTTCTTCCAGGACACGTTGATGCTAGTCAGGACGCTCTGGAGGCTAACAATGAGTCAGGACTCTGGACTGAGACCAAGCTTTTCTTCCATTGAGCTCTGCTCTTTTTTCTTCCTCCTTAAGGAGCTGGCTTTTATTGGCCTCTTTAGCTTTGGATTAACTTACATCATACATTTCATAGTATATATATTCCAGCAGAAGAATACGCACAGCACCATGCAAATTAACCTCCTAATCAAATTAAAAGGTGGAATGAGTTACACAGAGCAGCTTGGAGAAGAGGCTCCACACGTCAACACGATGGCTCACGTCATGAGCCTCAGGAGACAGGCACCTACAGTGCACCCAGGCAGCGATAAAGCCAAACTACCCTGAGTCAAAATGCTGAAAGAGTTGTGACAGAAAGTTGTGCAGAGAACAGTCCTTCCTTCCCAATGGGCTCTGGCACGTCAAGTGAGCACCAAGTTTTGGGGAACGTGCACGAGGTATAAAGGGAGAGGAGGAAAGGAAATAAAAGTGGTTTTCTGTCAATGGCACAAAGGGACATAGAGGTACAGCTGCTTTTTATTTTCCTAAGCACCTTTAAAACCTCCCTGGGAAAGGTGTAGGGGTGTAGCCATAACCAGGCACTGGGCTGCTGAGAGCAGCAGCTGCTCGTGAGCATTGCCTGGGATTCTGGAGTGTGGGCATCCGTGTGCTCCTCTGCTCTCATGCTGGGAAAGTCTCCTACACAAACAGGGTCTGCATTATGGCCAAGGTGGAGGATGAAATAGTGCCAGCATATGTTTTATGGCAGGTAAAAGCCTCCCAACACCACTTCAGTGCCAACAGTGCTGTGATAATTCCTCTCTCCTCCACACCTTCAATTGTTTCACTTCTCAGCAACATATTTTACATCTATGGCTCCATTAGCGCTTTTTTCCCTCTTTTTTTTTTTCCCTTCTGCTTCTAAGCACAGGGTCATTGACTGCCTTAATCAAATCTCATACCATAATGAAAAGTAAAAGGCATAATGTAGCATTTAACAGACCGATGATCCCTCGTGCTGACTGGCATATGATATTTCTAAAAGAATGAATCTTCTGTGAGACCTGAATGGTTCAGCTCAGGAAGAAAGAGAGGGCAAATTGTCCTTCTAATCACAAACCTTTGCCCCATGGGGTCTGAATTCTCGCTTTAAGGACCACATCAGAAGATTTATGAAGTTTGCTGCTTTGTTCCCATTTTTAGGAACCACTCTAAGTCACACTGAATTCAGTGGGAGTGCTTTCATTGACACGATCAGGCTTTGGAGCAGGTCCATAGAGAATGTCACTTTTCTATGATCAAAAGAGAGCTGCTCTGAAACTATCTGCATTTCCACTGATGCTCATGTAGAGTGGAAAGTGTTTCTTTCTGGATGAGTGATCATCCTGCACAGTCTGTAGAAACACTAAACAGATGCCCAGTTCTTCATCCCAGTTCCTCAAAGTGAGGCAGTACAACACCACAGACGCAGCTTTAAGAGCACTTTAAGATAAACTTTAAGATAAACTGAAGTTTTCAGCTTCTCAGCTAGGCCCTCGCAATGCTGAACTCAAAGGGACCAAAGTGAAGGTGGCTTTCACTTGGTCAAAACATCACTCTTCACAAAAATAACACTGAAAATTTCATTATGAATTACTGGCATGTTTGCCTGGGTTTTTTATATTCTTTTGTGGCCCAAATAAAGGTGATAAAAACCATTGTGTTAGTGTGTGTCAGTTTTCCAGGCATGAAAATCTGATCTCTGTAATGTTCTAAATGCATCCCAGGGCCTCAGAAACACCTCAGATATGATACCTGAGACATGAGGAGTAAAACAGATGTGTTTTTGTTGTGGTGTTTTATAACCACCCCTTCAAAGTGAGCTCTTTGTCATAATTACCAGCACCTTCATTCACTAAAAGACAAAAGGTCACCTATTTCCTACTGAGCTTTTTTTGGTAATGGGAGTGCAACATTGCTTCAGCTGGGCAGAAGTTTCTCTCAGAACCTCAAACACTGAAGAGCTCATCCCCTTCTCCAGAGGAGTCCTGGACAATGAAACCACTTCAGTTATAGCCCAGAAATATTTTGTGTCCTTAAAAGAGGAACCTGAAATTGGCCAGAAATGAAGCCGGTTGAATTCCTGGTGCTTTTACCAACGTAATAAAGAACAGAAGATCTTCACTGCTGGAGCATCGTGTTGCAGCAGCAGCAGCAGCAGCTGGGTTTGCCTCGTTCTCCAGCAAGCAGCAAGAGATTCCATCTTCTCATTTCAGTGGGGTTTACGAGTCCAAGACACCCTGTTTTTCCACTAGGCTGATAAAAAAGGATGTCATTAAAAAGAATGTAACTGATACACATGGAGGAGAAGAAGCAGTTGTCCGTGGGAACACCGCGTTATCTCGTTCACTCCCGGCTGCAGCACGCAATCAGTATTTATTTTCTTGCAAGAGGAAGGTGTGCCATTTCAAATACCCCCCCTCTGATGGATGCAGGCCGCTGCTGGATCATGCTATTTAACTTTCTCTTTGGGGCTGTTTGTCTTCGGTTTTCAACTGTCTTATCATGATGTATGTGTGCTGTGCATACCATGGCGTGTCAGGCTAGATCAGACTACAACTTGTCACACAGAGCAACAAATTAAGGCAGTATGAGTGAGCTGCAGATACATATCGCCTGGCATTGGGAAGTTCATAAAACTTAGTTTGGTGGAAAATATTTTGGTGTGTAGCAAGCATCCTTTGGATCATGTTTCCTTCTCTCTCGGCTGGTTGGAATTCTTTTTCATGTGTACGGTTTGAAACTTAAAAGGTAATTATGCTATTTAGAGGTACATGTTTAAATTTATGTCTTTGTTGTTCCTGCTGTTCCCTGAGCAGATTAATTGTTAAAGTAGTCATTGCAAAATTATTTCAAATCGTTTTTGTTTTATCACTTATTTTGCATTATTATGAGCAGCTATTATAAGAGGATGGGAAAACTCTTGGCAACTAGGTGAAGTTATCTGTGTATTTATTCAAAGGAAGTTATGCTCATAAGAGGAAAAAGAACATTTTAAACTAATATAAGAACCACTGAAAAATGTAGCCCTGATCTCAGTTTCAAATCCACCCAGGCATTTCTTTCAGCTTACACACTTTCCTAGTTTGGGTCATAAGCACTGAGAGCTGCAAAAGAAAATAATTCCCCTTTCAGCCCCCATCCTTCCCTCTTAAGCCAGAGGTGCTGTAGGGAGCTCTGCAAACCTGGAGGATGAGAAGGATCCTGAACTCAGAGCACCAAAGAGCCAGCCAGGATTCTGGAGCTCCCCGCTGGGCTCTGCCCATCACCTGGTTTGACTTCCCAAAGTTTGTTTGGGCATCGGTTCAGGGAGACTCAAAGCCACGTGGCTGACTCCCAGCACAGGTAGTTTCACAGGAGTCAAGTGAAAACAATAGAGCTGTTAAACTGCTGGAGCCGGAGCTGTACGGACGTGTTCCCTTCGCTCTGGTGGCTGAACAGCAAACTGGAAAAATGATTCAGGTGAGGTTCAACCCGAAACACACAAAGTGTCAGCAGAACAGACATAAAAGCTCCCCCAAAGTTTCATTTTGGGTCAGCCCAGATTGCATTGCTTGATCTAGAATGGAAGTTTTTATATTGTTTGTAACCCAAAATTTAAGCAAGTATTCTAGCTGAGCAAACCCTCCATTTCAAAACATCAAAATGAAACTTTGAGCAGTGACAATTCACTGTCTCACTGAGGAGTCTAACATTCAATTGACCAGATTATTTTCAAAGTAATAATGAAGTAAAATGGTTAATTTTGAAAAATAAGTGGTATAAGAAAGGTGAAAATTATAGAGTCTATTTTGAAAATACTGAAATGAAACATGTAAACTTCCCTGAGAAAAGTATTTCCCCTGATTTTCTTTCTGACAAAACTCTGCATTACATTCAACCAGAATTTGTGAATAGTTTTCCACCTCAAATTGCACTTTTGGCAAATGCTGTCTCTCCTGGAAAGATTCCACCAGCTCTGTTGAAACTGGCACATACTCACATACTTTACTGGATAAGAGATTTCATCCTGTAAAATGGGGATAAGAATAAAGCTTCCCCACTGATGAAGAAAAATCTATAGGTTGAGCTGTTAATGCCAGTAAGATATACATGTGTAAGGCAGACACCAAAGTTTTTGGCTTCCTGGGGTATAACACTTCAGAGAAAGGAATCCTTTTCTTTGTCTTAATGGGAACTACATTAGGTCTTCAGAACCTTAACTAGTTAGATGAACAAAAAGCTAAAAGACAACATAAGTGCTTTAAAATTACGATCTAGAAGGCCTGCAATTTGCAGTATTACAGTGGAGGTGTTCAGCTTGGTTTGAAGTGATAAATGGGCAGGGACATCCCAAGAGCCGTGGCAGTGAGGCACAGAGGGGTTCCCACTGCAGAAAACCACCAGGAAAACGCTCCAGGCTGCAGGAGTGCTGCCCCTGTGCAGGTGTCACCCACCACTGTCTCGTTTGTCCTCCTCTCGTTCTGGCCAGGAGGGAATTTCCCTCTGGAAGGCAGCGATCAGAACGTTTTGTGTGGAGTTTTCCTGGTTCATTCCATGTGACACGGCTTTGCTGCAGCCTCGTAGCCGGTGGCGGTGGGCAGGGGAGATGAGGCTTCGCTGAAATGTGGAGCAAACACACAGGAGAAGAAAATGGATAAAACATTAAAATGACAGCTTGCTGAGGCGGCTTGTTGTCGCAGTGGCTTTAAGCATGATCATAAAGTGATGTGCAGTATTTGACGTAGCTCGCTCCTACACGCTGAAACAAAATTGACGCTTGGTTTGCCCCACTAGACCGGGATTTGCTAAATGCACAAAATTTCCCACCTGGGTCACAACAGGTGTGTCAACAAACCTGTGAGTGTGGGAAGAGGTGTGTCTGTGCAGAGGGCAGGAATCAAACACCTGATCAGACTAGAGATGGATTCAGAGGTTTGATCAATGAGCGGCGCTCTGCAGCTCAAGCCCACTGCTAATTTTAAAATGCTCTAGTACCCCATGCAATGGGACAGAAGAGATGCACAAAACGATGTCACAGTTGATAGAAGAAAACTCAGAGCCAGGGGAAGTGTTAGTGTTTTGGGCAAAAATTCTGGCATCAGTAAAATCAATGGCAATGCTCCCGCTCCCTTCTGCAGTGCTGGGATTTCACCCTTTGCCTACAGAAATCCAGTGGATGTGCAGTAATAGGAATATCCATTACACTGGTTTGTATTTTGCAAAAGTGTTGGGCTTAAATTCTGAAAATAATTTCAACTGAGCTTTTGTTTGGCTCACCAAGGTCAATTAATGTAATTCCAGAACTTCTGGATGAAGTTTTGTATAGATCATTTTCTCTAATGCATTCATCTGTCATGAAATACTCACATCTTCTAGTTTCACTTAATTCCCTTTGAAGTTACCTGTATGCCTAAAGTTAAGCCTCTTTTTAAAATCTTTACAGAATCAGGGACATAGTTTTTGTAATTCTCCATTCAGCTGCTGTGGTAAGAGTAATAAAAAAGGGCTGTGATGTATGTAGAATTACATGCTGTGCTCTTCCTCTGAGCTGCTGCATTTCTATAGCTGTACAAAAAAATCCTGTCTGCAGGGAATCTTGTTGCGGTTAAAAATCTATATTTTCATTTTCTCCATTTGTTCTACAAAACTGAGCTAACAGGCAAAACAAACATACATGCTAACATGCATAGAAACATTCAGGAATAGCAATCACACTGGGGAGGATGCTGGAAAACATATGCACTTGTTTTAACCAATACAAAAAGGGTTTTTTTTAAAGTCTAAAAAGGAAAAATACTATGTGCTAATTACCACAGGACGTGCAAATATAAGAGGGGATTTTTCATGTACTTTGAGAAGGTATACAAGAAATGCTGTGTTACTTAATTCACAAATAGCATGAAACACTAAATTTACATTCCTATTGCCAAGAAGATTATAAAATAATCTACAGGAATAATAAATACCCATAATTATAATAAAACCTGCTTGCATAACAGGCTCTATTTAAAAGGGAAAAGATAACTTATCCTCTCTGCTGCCAAATATTGAAGTCATCTCTTTTTCTAGCATTCCCTGAAAGCTCCAGGACTTCAGCTGGGAAAGCTCTTGGAGCAGTGCAGGCGCGGACATGCGCACCCAGCCCAGCCTCCCCACGGAAAGAGAGAGACCTTACCCACTGTCTGCAGCTGCAACTGTAGATGAGGAAGGGAAAAAAATGCTTTAAATGACAGATTCCAGCTTCTCAGTCCCTCATCTCCTATGGACAACAGGGAAAATGAATCCTCTACGTTTTACAACTTCCAGCGAGAATTTGCCCAGCTTTTCCCACGATTTTTGTGTGTCCCTGGTGTGTTGAGGACTTCACGTTCAGCCACAGGCAAGGGTGACATGCACTGAACACAGCCCCGGTGCAAAAGTGCCTTTTGCCTTTTTTTGTAGTTAGGCAGCAGAGGAGCCCAGAATTCCCATTTTTTCACCCCAAAGCAAGGCTTTGTGCACGCGCTGTGCCAGGGAGGGGTGTCAGTCCTGTCCAGCAGCAGCACATGGTGGCCTGGCTCCCCTCTCCATTGTGGAGCAGCCAGGACAGTCATCTCCTCCCGTGCTTTTATCAAACCTCTCACCTTCTGCCCCTTAAATCGATGCTTTTGAGCACCAGCTTGGAATGGCCTCATCCTGTGCCTCGAAATAGTGGTGAGGGCTCCTGTAAATCCATAACAGGGGCTGTGCTTGTCTAGCTGGGGTTATCCTACAGTAGCAGTTTCAATGTAAATCTTTTCCATCACTGCTTTCCTTTTTTTTTTCATTCTGTGTTTTTGAAACCCAGAACTTAATTCTGGTGTTCCAGAAATACCTAAAATAGCTCAGCCAAGAGAGCCCTTTCCAGCCGGGAGGGGAAGGAGTTAACAATGCCCTTTCAAGCAAAACCACAAACAACTGGGGGGAAAGAGAGAAGAGGGGGAAAAAAAAAAGGAAAAGAAAAAAAAAAGAAAAAAAAAAAAGGAGTTTTTAACTGAGAAATGGAAAGGATCCAACTTCTAACCGAGAGTAAAAGCACAGAGAGAGTACGAAACACACAAATCATCCTGAGGTTCGGAGTTGATAAAGTTATTAAAAAAGAAAAAAGGAGAAGGGGCGGGGGGGGGGGGGGGGGAAAAATCCCTTTGTTTCTGCCCTATACCTTGAGGCTGTGGGAGCAGAGGGAGGGAGTGCAGAACGAGTCCGACCGGAGCCCGGCGCTGAGCCCCATCCATCCCAGCGGGAGCCGGGCACGGGCTGGTGCTCCCCGGCTCCCCTGGCAAGAAGAGCCGGGGAGGCTTTGCTTGCATAAACGCCGCACTTCTTTTGGCTTCTTTTTAATTTTTTTTTTAATTTTTTTTGAGTTATTATTATTAGCAAGTGGGAGAAAAGGAGCTTTTAATACGGGCGGGCTGGAGGCTGGATGCGGCCGGAGCGCGGGCGGGGAGCGCAGCGCCCCGCCGGCTATTGGGCCATCGGCTTAGCAACAGCGGGGAAAGCGCCAACCCCAGCGCTCGTACGGCTGGGCCACCTTCCAAGGATGGGTGCCAAACGCTCCGCTGCTCTGCCAAGAAAACAAACAAGGGCACTTTTAAAAACTCCAGAGTTAAAGAGCGTTTTTTCGGTTGGTTTTTATTTTTTTTTTCCCCCCCCCTTTTTTCTCTTCTCCACAAACTCTCCCCACTCGCAGTTAATGATCTCTTTCCCTTTGTTGCCGAAAATTGTCACTTGTGCAGGTTTCGGGAGCCGTTTCCCCTTTCCTGGATGTGGCAGGCTCCCATCTCCGCAGGCTGGAGTCAGTGAGCCCATTTCTCTTCAGATGCTGCAGGTTCCCTCCTTTCCTCCCTGACGGCAAAAATCTCTGCTATTTCAATGCTGCAACAGCATTGAAACCTGCTTGCCACTGCCACGCATTTATGGAACTTACATAATTTACTGCCTGTGTCACTCTCTCGTCTGCTACCTCTTCATTCATTTCAAGCCTGTTAAAGAAGGGGAATAAGAAGCACAGCGACTTAAATAGGCAAAAAGTGGCTTGTGGCCACAAACCTTTTTTTTTCTGCAGAGGAAGAAGAAAGAATTTGGGAATTCTGGTCTCATTTTATTAAAGATATGTTTTTACATTATATTTTTAGCGCAGTCTTTCTTACATATTAGCCCTTGTGATTGCTGAAGTTGGGGTAGAGCCAAACTTTTGCTGAGAAGAAATATGGACTATGTTTTTTTACCAGCTGAGAAACGTGCAGGTCCATACTGTGTCCCAAAATCTCTTCTTTCCCTGTGAAGGAGAAAAGCAGAGAAGTCAAAGCCCATTTCCAAGAAACACCAACTCTCTTCAGGTCCCCGTGGCTTAGCGTCTGCCCAGAGAGAGCTCTCGCCTTGGATCCTGATTTTAAGCACTAAAGGAAGAAAATGGAACTGACTTTTCTGTTGCTGTTGTTGTTGTTGCTACAAGACACTCCGTAGGAGGTGAAGCCAAACACACCTCTGGGGAAATATTAAACACTTCACAGAGAAAGGCCTAAAGAGGCAAATATTGCAGCCCTTTTCTCACGCCAGTCATCGCATTAACTTCAGAGACACCGCTCGTATGAGTGAGGCTGGTGGGGTCAGGCCTTTGTACACAGTAGCACCTCCAAAGGTTAAAGGATGTCATTTGCAGTCATGATCTTGTTTCACTTCCTACCTCTACCTCTGATTTACTGAGAAATCTCAAATAAATCACTTAACCTCTCTAAGAACGAGTTTACTTAAGTGCAAGAACATTCTGAGCCTCCAACAATATTTGTGAAGTGCTTTCAGGTCCTTGGAGGAAAGATGTACTTGCAAATTATCAGGGTAGCGGCTTACATGGAAATAAATCTCAATTTCTGTGTCTAAGCATATGTCCCAGCTGCATCCCAATCTCATGTCTGCATAACAGTGGTTATGCATCATAATCCACTTGGATTTCATAGGGAAAGTATACAGGAAAGCAACTTGAAAGGGCATCTCACTCATTTGCAAGCAGGTTCTTGGTTCCAGAGAGCTGGGCCTTGGGCCTGCTGCATGGTACATTTCATTCTGAACTTGCATCTCATGCATTGAGGAGTGTGTTCCTGCATTCTTAAACTGAACTGCAGTTCACTGATATGGTACCCATGGTCCATGCACTAGTTGCTTTCTTAAACTGCTCAAATCTGTTATTGTGCAAAAAAAAAAAAAAAAAAA
>VYZR01009205.1:943-21017 GCA_013400675.1 Oxylabes madagascariensis | reverse complement strand
TGGGGAAGGTTTTTTCTGAATAGCAAAGAAACACGATGATGGGAACTTGTGTGGTTGTGACTGTGCTCCCTGTCCTAGGCAGAACTAGGAAATATATGAACAACAACAGGAACCATACAAAAAAATACATTTTGGGTAAAGGTTCAGTGCCAGGAGAAAAGGGAAGGGGCTTCCTTTTTATCTGTTCTGGTTCTGCTTATCTTTTACTAGAGGCTGTTTTTAGTGATGAGGAAGTAGAAGAAGAAATCCATTTGTTTTTCTCATGACACAGCAAAATACACAACCTAATAACTCAGAATAACATCCCTTCTGCCCTAAAGAAATAATCTCACAAAATTAAACCAAGACTTTATCCAGAGATTGCCCAATTCAACAGTAAATTTCCATTCAACTGAAAAGGCTTCGAATAAAGCCTTCATGTGGGAATCCAGCAAATTGAAGCAACTTCATAAACGCTTGGCAATAATTCAGGACTACGATCTCAATTATTTTTCATTCATTACTTAGGTGAGCAAAGAGCTGCACATTTTGATGGGAATTTGGGACTGAGAACCAGGACAAAATATTGTGGCACACAAGGGCAGCTGGACCAACCTATAGGCCTTGAGCCAAGAGTCAGCCAATGCACATTGAAGAGCCCTTTACCACCATGCTTTCCCTAAGAACGGCTTTCCCTCCTGTGCTGCTGGCTCCAGCATGTCCAAAATAACTTCACCACCCTCTACAGCACCTTTTACAGCTACCTGATATTGTATTTTATTTAAAGGGTACACAGTTTGTGTCAGTAATTCCCACAGACCCATAATTGTTATAACACCTGGTTATAGCAGGTAGTATAATTCGCCAAGAAGTTGATATGAATGCATTTCATAACTTGCTTTATATAATCCATTATTAGAGGACATTGCTGCATCTGTAATTATATTTGCAAATGCATTTTATTGAGTTCTACATAAAAGTATGCAGGACTGAAACCAGCTCTTAGGCTGCAGAAGTGCGTATACACTGCTTCCTTCTAAGTATTTTTTTCTGTATAGACAACACTACAAAGGGGAAAGAACAAAATCTAACCTCAATTTCCAAGCAGACTCTAGCCCTTAATCCAAGAATCCTTGACCCTGGGACAGTTCAGGCCTTCACTGGAATCCTGTCACTTTTATCAGTTTTAGTTTCTATGTAGCAAAAGTGATTATGTGAGTTCTGGCTTCAGGCTGATCAAATCTTTCAGCGTCTCCTCTGCTGCTGAAACCATTTTGAGGGGACAAATTACATTTGGTACAGGCATACATTTACCCGCAGAACCCACACATCTCCTACAACTGGTGCTACAAATGGTAAATTTAGGCTGATTTTCCAACCTTCTTTTGGAGAAGTATGAGCCAGAGAGAACCTGGGTTGATTGTCACATCCCAGATCAATTTTGAGTGACCAGCAGCCTTGGGAAGGGCGCTGCCTTCACTGCTCCTGCAGCCCATTTGGCTCAGTGCAAGCAGTGGAGCTTAGCTCCTTCCTACAGATTTCCAAGAAAACCTCTAGGTTGTTAATTTGCAGGAGTCAGGCCGTTCAGACAGCAGTAGCCTGTTTTTTCATATTGCCTTTCCAATAAATGCCCTTTCAGTCTGGGTTGATTATTTCGTCTGAAGCCCAAGTCCATCACAAGGCTTTCCATACTCTGGGCAAAAATACAGCCAAATTAATCTGTTGTGAGCCAGTTATCTCCTGTGTACTTAAAAAATAATGAACATGTGAGTTTTGGTGCATTTTTTTCTCATGCATGGAAATGTGGTAAAAAGCCCAGACAAGGTAAATTAATTATAGTCCAAGCCTTTTTCCATTTATGGTGAACTTTCTCCTTCCTTCCCAGCCCCCCAAGGAACCGCACTGTAAAACACTCTCTCAAAGAGGTTTTATCTCATTCTGCCTTGCCTCCATTTCTCCAGCTCCTCTAGTGAATATTTGTCTTTTCTACCTGCTGCCCAGTTAAATCAGCCTCAGAGGCAGTGACATATGCCAGATCACAGGGGCTGTCACTTTAATTCCCTGTGCTCATATTTTTCTCCTCTAGTGGGGTGCTGGGGGCAGATGTTTGGAGAAGGGACCCCTTTGCTGCCTGGCACACCGAAGTCCTGTCTTTGGCTGCTGATTCTGGGAGGCAAATCCTGGCCCTGCTGACAGTGCCCAGAGTTGAGCAGGCGGCTTCTCCCAAGTGCAGCTGAGTGCAGGTTCTAGATGTTGGAAATGAAACCTCACACCCTACCACAGAGCGCTGCAGGAGCAATTTCCCCCAGTTTCAACTGAGCTATCTTGTCTGATTCCTGCCTGAAGGCACAGACCTCCACGGGTTGTGCATGTGAACGCTGCTCTGCTCCCATCCCAGACTCTAAAGAGCTGTTTTCCCACCTGGTAGAAGGAGGACTGGGACTCAAGGTCTGCTCCCATCCTCAACCTCTAAAGAGCTGTTTTCTCACCTGGCAGAAGCAGGACTGGGACTCAAGGTCTGCTCCCATCCTCAGCCTCTAAAGAGCTGTTTTCCCACCTGGCAGAAGCAGGACTGGGACTCAAGGCGTTGTGGTCTCCACCCTTGCATGGCATGAACCATGGTGAGCTCCAAAGCACTCCTGGGCACTGCACTGCTGCACGCCCTGCTCAGGGTGAGCCCTCCTGGGGACAAATGGCTGGGCAGGTGGCACATCCCTCACAGGTCTCTGCAATGGGTGCTCCCTGCCCTGTGGCCACACTAAGCTGTAGATTAGCCAACAGCTTCACACTCTGCACCTTCTCTCCTCCTCAGAGGGAAAGGGAATCATGTCCCCTTCCCCTCTAGCACAGATCTTCTGCTCAAATCCATCTGAGGCAGGTTGTGAAGAGCCTGTGAGATCATTGCCCTGATGGCTTTCACAGGAATCTTGATGTTAAAGTCCTCACTGGGTCAAAACTGCAGTCCCTAGCTGGTTTCTTAGGGGTGTCAGTAATTTTCTACCAGTCTGCCTCTGAGAACTTATCCTGCCATCGACTTTTCTCAAGAGCAAAGTGAAACCTTAAAGCTTCTGCTGGTTTGCTAAAACCCTCCAGCTGCATAAACCTTCCATCTCTGGTACCATATGGAGCCTTAATCAAAGTCTTCCTCAGGGCAGTAGAAATTTAAGGTTCAACCAGATGAAAGCATGATAGGACATAATGTCCATGATTTATTAATGGGCTATTCTGGGTTTTAAACTGATGTTTATCAGTCAAATACTGGAAGGAGGAAAAATCAAATTAATGCAGGCTTAGTGTCAGAAGTAGCCAAATTGTAGCTCCTGCCTGGTGGTAAAGAGTAAAATGGACCATGCCCTCTCTTCATCCTGATGTTCCCTTACACCCATATCAGGGGAGACCCTTACACACTTCTGTCCTGAAAAAAACCCACTTTGCTTTGGTGTCCTCTCAGGAAAGATACAGCTCCCAACACCACACCTCTCTTTTCAAGCTAGAACTTAACACCATCTCTAAACAGACAATGATATAACACACATTTCTAAGTGTGAGTATCCAGGGAGTGATAAATTGAAGGTTTGGGTTTTAGTTACATTAATAATGCATATAGAAAAGCTATTTGAAAATGAGAAAGTGATGCATTTTATGCTGCGCAGTTTGTGGGGCAGAAATGGAAAGAAGAAATTCAGTTTTACATTTCCTTTGTAGCTCTGGGTCAAGGTGACTCCCAGCACAAGCTGGAACAACCCCAATGGCAACCTCCTACACATCTACCTCGTGTTGCTCCAGCTCCTCTTCCCAGCTTAGTCACTTCTCCAAGCCTATCGTAGGGCAAGACCTGGGAGAGATAAGACTCAGGGCTGCCTGTCCCCTCCCTAGGATGGTCTGGGGCATGACATGGGGGCTCTTTCCACTCCTGTCATCCTGTCTCCTGATGCGAGTAAAGGATTTCAGTGGGAACACCATGATGAAGGATGTAGCTGTAAATCGTGGAAAAAATGGCTGGAGCAGAGCCTTCAATTTGTTATTATTTAAAAGAAAGCAAGCGAATTGTTCCTACTGAACTTGGACAACCACACAAACCTGACATAAAAGCACTCTGCAAACATTGGTGTTGCTCCAGCTGTCCTGGTACAAGATGGAAGACCACGGGCATTTGGATCCTGCAAGGATAGGGAATGCATGTCCAGCTCTTCTCCCCCGCTCTCCCTTGTTGTGTGAGTGTTTGGTCCACCCAGGGAATGAAGAATCCCAGGCACAAGACAGCTGGGAATGCTGCATCTTTCGCAAGATGGGCTGCTCACACAACAGGGCTGCTTTTACTGGGGGCTGTCAGGACAGAAAACTGCACTTGGGGATACTTTCCAGGAGATGGGAAAGGGACATTGCTTAACAAAGCAAGGCTACAGGCTTCCCAGCATACCACTGCACTGGCAATTAAATAAGCCTCTGAGCCACATGTGATTGTGCCTTAAGAAATTAGTGTGATTCAGAATTATTTGGGTAGAGGAAAATATTCCCTTAAAGGATCCTGCCTGGGCTTCTCAGTGCGTGGAGGGTGGGAGAGGAGAGTTTCCCAGTCCTTGTGCAAAGGTGAACTCTGCCCAGAAAGAAGAAACTCGAGCCCACTGCAGCCACCTAAGGGCATTCCACCAACCAAAATGGAAAATTAATTAAGAGAGTGAATCATTTTCTGAGACTTACTCAGTTTTGTACTGCTTTAGTGTTCGTCTCTTCTGTCAGTAGAGCAGCTCTTGATCCAACAGAGTGTTTATAGTCACGTTTCCATAGAGCCCTGGTGTGCAGAGCCAGCTGGTGGGAATGACCTGCAAGACCTGTTTATAGACCTCCATTACAGAGCCTCTCATTTTCTTGGATGATTATTGTAGGTGTCAAATAAAGCTAGATTACCTGTTTTATGTCTTAGAATGATAAGCAAGCCAAAGCAAGTCATTTGGCTCATGCAGTTATACAGGTATACCTAGATGTACGCATACATACATTATTTCAAGCACTCAAGGCAATCTTACAGCCTTTCTTGTTGGGATTTCGAAACCTCCTCGTTTCACCAAAACATCCCTCTTGGTTAGGTGATGCTGGAATTTTGGCTTCTCTCTGGGCTGCAGAGCTCATCTGCAGGAGTTAACAGAGCATGGCAAGGGCACAGCACAGTGGTTTCAAGGGGGTAAGAAGCTCCTCTCCCAGAAGTCTGGTGTGGAAGGGGCGTCCCAGTCACAGCTTGGCTCAAGAGTGGTGCCTGCAATGGCAACAAGCAGGTGAAGCATGTGCTGACAGAGCTCATTGCTGGGGAAGCTCATAAATGACTCCTGGCACTACAGCTGGCAGTGGCCAGCATTACCAGTCCTACCATTGCACAACATCTGCACTTTACCACAATCGCCAAAACAATCAAGGAGCAAAGCAAGCTAACGCTTGTTGGGGAATAAACTCGGCAGTCACTCTAATATCACACATTTTTCCAGCCTGCAGCTCCACCTCCTTCTCTTTCCCTGCCTGGGACGAGTGGGTTCCTGGCTGGTCCCACCTTCCCGGGCGTGGTGGGGAGCAGCCCTGCTTCCCCTGGGCAGAGATGTGCTCAGGCTGCGGGATGCGCTGACTCAGTGATGCAGCGCTGATTGCGAGCCGCAGTTTCAGGCAGCCCCAGCCCGTGCATCATATGCATTTACCAACACACAGACACAACCACAGGCTTGTATAAATGGATTCCAGAGCCCGGCCAGCAGCGAGCTGGCTTGGGCTGGAGCCTCACACGGTGCAAAGGAGGGGACGTGGGAGGCAACGATGGCCTTTGCGCTCCCACAGCTTGGGTCAGCTGAATTCTCGGTGGAGCCCCATTCCTCAGCATAATCAAGAGATGCTCGGAGACAGCTCTAATTAAAACAGATTGTCACGGCCCTGGGGAGGCTGTTATGTGAAATGGAGTTCAGTGGGACCTAGGGAAGCTCTAGGAAAACCCTCTTTCTCTTCCACCTATTCCAATATATTAATTTGTGCCCTCAAAGGATCCACTTCTCAAAGGTATGTCCTAAAAGCCAGAAGATTCCAGTTCCTGCAGAGACCAAAGTAACCCTTACAAGAGTCTCAAGTCCTTGTTTGAGAGCAGCTCAACCCCTTCCCAAAAGGAGCTGTTCTAGCTGACATGCTGCTCCTCTCAAACGATGAGGCAACATCCCCAGAGAAGAGAGGGTGTCTCTTGCACAGACAAGCTATTCCAAGGCTGCTGGGCCTGATCCAAAATCAATTGAAGTACATGGAGAGTCCTTTCACTGATTCCAAAAAGATTTGAATTAGGCCCAAACGTCAAAGCCAACACCATAAACTCTGCCTGGAAGCCAATACACAGCCAAGTACCAACCCCTCAGCAGTGTCATGTGCTTACAGTGAGATACCCAACTTACTCAGCAGGATGCTGCCTTCTGCACCAGCTCCTCGTCTCCCAGGGGATTTAGCTCCCATTACTGCATTGCAGAGGATAAACAGCACCAAGATCCACAGCCGCAAGGGAAGGTCACAACCCTCACTGCCAGGCAGAGATGGTGGGGGGGGGAAAAAGGACAAAAATCAACAAAACAACAAAGTTTCTCTACAAAAAGGAATGGGGGCTCCGAGCTCTGTGCTAAATAGTGGAAAAATCTTTATTCCCCCACAACCAAATGGAGCAAAATGATGACACAATGGCCTCAGTGCTTTAATCAGCAGGACAAGTCAAGCCTTTTATTCCTTTGTATATCCCAGTCAATGGAAAGTTATTGCTTAATTAACCCTCTTGAATGAATACCTGATAATTAATAAACCCATATACTGTACCCCAAGGCTTTGAGTTTAAGAAATCTCTTCTGTTCAAGTATGAAAAAAGAAAACATGCTGAACTAATGGGAAATAATTCTGGTAGAAGGCAAACCAATTAGGATTAGTGAATTCCATTTCATTTAAAGTTCCAAGATAGAGAAGTAATTTATCTAGTAAATTAATAGTGTTAGTGACTTTCCTAATATATTAGCAAGTCTTTCGTATCATATTAGTGAAAACCAAGCTGGCTAATACAATAAAAGACTTATTATAAAGGTATGAAGGTTACTAATGTGATAAGATTTTTGCATCCAATTAGTATTAAAAGAAGGCTGCTCTAAAATGGACTTTTACATTTATTTATATGATTACCCAACCTACTGTAGAGACCACAACTTTTATCTTAACAAATTATTAATCCTCCTCCCAAATTTGGAGCTACTGTGTGTTATGTTCCTCATGCAAAACTGCATGTGTGCCTCTATCTGCAGATCTGCATGGGTAACTGGCCCAGATTGTTTGGTCTGGCTGCATTGTGTTGAGCACAACACTACAGTGGTTTTGCATTCTCCTAACCTTGGATCAGCAAGAGACTGGTCTAATCAGATACAGCAGCCTGAAGGCAAAACAATTACACTGAAATTATCATATGGAGTCAAGCCAAAGCTCTGTCTTGTCTGCTATCCTGTCTTCATCAGTTGCTAGATCCTCCCACCCTTCTCTGGAGCAAGGTGAAAAATACCTGCTGCAGAGACCTGATGGAGTAACCTACTTGCACAGGCATTTCTTCAGAGCATAACCAGATACTGATTTCCTGAATGAAACAGCAAGGTTTAGGTCCTTTATAAAATCCTGAATTATAAACTTTAATGTTATAATACGTACCTGTATAACTGTGCCCAATGGAAACTATGCTAAGGTGTCAGTGAGTTCCAGAGGTGGCTCTTTAATGGCATGAGAAGGGAAATGCTTTGGTTAATCTTAAAACATGCTGGGTTTTACACTGTACTATTAGATACTGTATAAATACAGATTTTTTTTTTTTTTTTTTTTTTTTTTTTTTTTTTTTTTTTTTTTTTTTTTTTGTTCTGTGAGAGATCTCAGCTGCCTCCCAATGTCCCAATGCCTTTGCTGGGGGTTCACTAGCAAAAGTACAGATTTGCCTTCAGTGCCAACTGCAGTGAAGGTTGCACATGGCAGTGCACAAAAATGGAAAAGACAAGAACCAAAAAAAGGGTTTGTTACATTTATTTGACCCACTGTTGTAAAAATGGGTAAAATATTGGATCTGAATACAGTTAATCTTATTTATTCAGTTGTGAAGTATCTGCTTATGTACATAGCTTTGCAGTGTGTTCATACACAGGAAAGAAAGTTTTCAGACTGTCATAAAATCCCTTCTTACTGAGTTGGCAGTAGAAATGTACAGAATCAGAACCGTACACATGGGTACTAAGAAATCAATTGTATTAGAGAATATAATTGGTGCTATTTTTCATCTTTAGAGTTCCTGCAAGAGTGGTTTCCTTAGGTAGATCAAATTAGTAAAGTAGAAACAGCTGCAGTCGATTGTCCATTGTTCAGGTCGAGGTTTGGGTGATAAAGACTGATCACAGTCAGGGGATGTTAATGTGGGAAGATATACTCCTGCACATTCCTCTGAAACCAGAGCTGTGACTGATCTGATTCATTTCGTACCCTTAAATCACTGGAAATTGTCATAGTCTGGATTTCAGACTTATGTCCTATCATTTCACCCCCATAAAAAACCCAGCATCTTACACATCAGCTTGGAATTTTGCCTAACTTTGCAATTCTCACACCTTTGTACCTCCAAGGCAGAGCTAATACAGAGCAAGCACAGGTGTGTGCAGGTGAGCTGTATGCCAGGGTTTGGACTGATTCAGGGGTATAAGGAGTGGAAAAGCTTAGGATAAATTCCACCCAAGAGGACATCATGCACTTATTTTTTTCAGCCCTGATCCATAAATTTAGACCGAGGGAATTCCCGGTGAAGTGCAAGGTCAGTCTTTTAAGAGCATCAAAAACTTCATGTTTTGCTGCAACAGTCAGCCCGAGACATCCTCGAGACAATAGTTACAGTTAAATTTAATGCAGAACCTCTACCTCTCAGAGTGTAGGAAGAATAATTATGCAAGTGTAGTAACAGGTATATTTAACTTCATAACTCATTTATTCCCCTTGTGGGAGTGAGAAAGGATCCCACATCATTAAACCAGACTCTAAGCACAGAGGAAGCCAAATTTCTGTGCTTCTTTTAGAAGCACCAGATCATGGCTGCATCTGGATGGAGACCACAGCAAAAAAAATTTGAGTGATTTAAATTATTTCAAGGGTGGAGGCGAAAAGGAGGAAGCAGGGACAGAGAAGGGGGAGAGTGAGGAAATTAGACAGAAAAATAGCAATGGAGAAGTAAAGAGAAGCAGAGAGACAAGCAGGAATGTGCACATAAGGGACCTTTTACACCTAGGAGGAGTAGAGACACAAACAGGGAGAAGGCACAAGGGAGGGATGAAGGCTTGGCCATGGTCACTGAGCTGATGGGACAGGGCCTGAGCTGACACTGAGGGAACCTGGAACCTGTGATCACAGGAGGCACCGGCAGAGATGCTGGAAGAGCAACCAGAGAAGGAGGAAGATTTCTGTAGTGAAGGAGATAGGGATGCTGTAGGAAGAAAAAAAAATTACTGTGTAAAACCACCACAAAAAGACAGCTGAAGACAGAGGTCATGGGAACAACAAATACCAGGGTGACTGTGGGGGCTGGGGAAAGCAAGATGATTTGATAAGGGAAATCCGGATTCAGAGGTCAAAGGGGAAAAAGTTATTGGTGAAAAATAGGTCAAGGGAGCACTCTGACTTCATTATTTTACTTTTCAAACCTTTAATTTAACAGTTGCTAATGACAGACAGTGCACAAAATGACAGTTGTATTACCCTCCAACACTGATGTAAAAATAGGCATAATCCTGTTTTTGTGATGATTAATGCAGTGTGAAAAAGATAATTAAACGAGGCCTGGTGTACTTTTGCTTTCCATGCCTCACTGCTACCTTCCGTGGCTCCTGCTCAATCTCCTTGAAAATCTATTAGGCTCTGCTACCAGCATTTTATCACTTTCCCTGTGTTAGGTTAGACATGCCCTCCCCGAGCTTTAGACAGGAAGCAATTCCTGGGAGGAGGCAGAGCAGGAGCAGGAGCCACAGCGGGCCAGCACCCTGCCTGCCACCTCCCACTCATGGCATCGCCTGGCTCCGAGAGAAATTCCAGCACAGAAAGGTTCTACTGGTAGTGCTCACTCTTAATTAGCTAGTTCATGTCATAATAGCAACTTTTACCCCTTCATCTGGTTGGAAAGACCTTTGGCAGCCGAGTTCACTCTTGAAGGTGATGAACTTCAGCAGCTCCCAGTTTGAAGCCTCATTTCTGAGAAGCATGGGAGGGCAATGGGGGACAGAGGTGTTCTGAAAACATTAAAAATACCCTGCAGAAAATATTTGCATATTTGTAGAAAGGATGGGGGGTTTTTAAAAGTTCTGCTTTGGAATTTTATCCCTATACCTTTTTTTTTAATAAAAAAAAAAAAGGAAATGACATGAAATGCCTGAAAAAAATATTTTCATAGTTATTTTCTTTGCTGATGGCCTAGAAATTTGCTGGATTTGATCCGAAATAAACTGCAGGCGAATGTCAGCTTACTCCTGACATTGTCAAAAATGGATTTTCTTGCTTTATGCCACCCCATACACAATCAAATACGCATTCAAAATACATAATGGTCTGCTGGTTTAAAATTATTGCTTGATCCTATGGCTGTGGAAAAGCAGTGGAGTCAGCCAGTGTTTCTTTGGGGTGCATCAGCGACAGGGGCAGAACTAGAACTGAAGACACTGCAATACCTCCCTCTTCTCCTTCCAGCTCCCAAAGCAATAAAACCTCTCTATGCTAAATTAGACTATTGATCAGCGGCTACCATTCCTAATGGACATCCTGTCTCTCATGTCTGGGATTAGGATGTTCTTTCTACTGCTGGATAATCTTAGTACTGTACAATGGCTCTTTCTCTGCTAATGACTGAATACAGGAAGAAATGTTTCCCTGTCGAGTTTGACTTTTGAAAATCTCATTGCACAGGCTCACAAAAGATGAGCCAGAAAGGTCAATTTTTGACCTAGAACTATCTGATCACATTCAACCCAACTACCAGGTATTTGGGTTACTTTCTGTGAAGGGATGTTACATCATTATACTACTATCTGCACACTGTATGATACTCTGATAATTCAATATATCATGTCACAATATTCATTAGAAAGAATAAGAAAAACAGCAGCAACAACAACAACAAAAAAAGCCAAACCTTTCTTCCTGTTCTGATGATGGTCAAGTGATAAGCATGAACTGAAAGTCACGCACACCAAACTTCTGAAAAAGTTTGAGCAGCCTGAACATCTGCAGAACATGCAGCCTGTGTGGGCAATGTTTCAGCTGAGGTAGGTAGCCACAACACAATGAATCTCAAGTTCTCTGTGATTGCATGAGAAATAGGGCAAAAGACTCCCTGCTCTGTGACCCCAAACCCACACTTGCTCTCACACAGACAGAGGAGCCTTTCCCACGTGCTCAGCAGATCCTGTGCTTTGGTTCAGCATGGGTGATGGACAGGAGAGCCCAGGCAGAAACTGCTGCAGCTCTGGGCTGTGTCTGAGGGCTGCTGGGCAAGGAGGACAACAGCAGTGGCAGACGACAGAACTTCTGTCCGTACTTCTCCAGACAACATCATTTTAACTCAGCTCCTCCAGATCCTCTATCTTTTGGACAGGGAAGAAGACCACACATCAACCAATGTTTTGATATCTCAGCTGTTACCTGAATGTATCCCTGTGGCCAAGACTGGGGGCAGTTTTTATCCACTTCATTGAAATCTCCAAAATTTGCACACATCTTTTGTGTGGGCAGGCACCTAGTCTATTTTCACTCATGTTTTTCCCAGTCAAAAACACGACTCAGAAGTAGTTAGCAAGTCAGGCTCCCAGGCTGTTTGACACAGGACAGCCAAGGAGACAGAGGAGCCTGTCTCTGCTTTATGTACCCTAAACTGTATCATGCTAAATGTCTTGACACCCTGGTGGTGAATTGGCAGCCTGGCACAAAGCTGGACCAATGGATATATCTGAGAGCTCATAGCACTTTCCCTGCCTTTTCTATATCCACAACCAACATCCAAATGGATGTCAAAGTTTGTTGGTTTTTTATTTTTATTTTTTTCTTTAAGTGTAAGTGGTTTTCTATCGCACTGTGGCCTGCAACTCGGTGTACAAGATGTACTATGGCATTATGAGATAGTGACAGCTGCTGAAGAAATGCTGTGTTATAAACATGCAATGATGCAGTGAACTGGCAAACCCATATGGCTGGAAAAATGATGAGGAGCAAGAGGAAAAAAATTATTCCAGAGTTCTTGAACAAAATAGATAGTGGTTTGCTTCAGCTTGCATGCCCTAATCACAGCTTTTTCTTTAATGGAAAAACGTTTATATTCACTTATATACACACATAAGTATAACTCTCTATAAATAAGTATATATAAGTAGGGTTGTCCTCTGGATGATCTACATGTGGCTGGAGAAGCAGAGGTGATATTTTCATATACTACCATATTTCTGCTTCTTATTTCTTTGAGCTCTTTGGCTGAACAACCAGTGTCTTGAATCATCCCAGTATGAACTCTTTTAGGTACCCTCCACTAAACCCTACGTGCATTTTCCCTCTCTCTGTGTGCAGATGGGTAATCTCTGCACATATCCACCAGGGAAAGGCCCATCACTCACTTCTGAAGTGCCATCGGTCATGGTGGATTCTCTGTGTGTCAGAATAAATGAGCATGGACAGGATGGACACAGGACATCACTGAGGGAGACCCCAAAACCACATGGAAACGTTTAAACAGCTTATATATGCCCTCATAATTGATGGATCCCAGCAAGCAGACACATCCATTGCTTTTAAAAACACTGATAAATCCAAGTCCATGACACATGTTTCTTAGGAAAGCAAGTATTATGGCTTTTTAAAAAACTGAATGAGGTGATGGAAACTTGCAGTCACATCAATCCCCATTTTCAAACCTGGCTGCTGCAGTTTGCTTCCCATTTCTGAATGAAGCTCCTAATGAAAGGGGCACAGCTTCAGGAGTTTCATGTGCTAATGGTGGCAACGCAGCCCCTCCTCAGCCCAGCCACTTCTGCTTGGGCCCTAAACACAAGATTAAAAATCCCAATTTTGTTACATGGATTTGCACTTACAGCCCCAAAGCAGATGGGAACAGGCAAAGCTGAAGCTCGTGAGTCTGCTCTTTTGTATGGCACTTTTCCATCCACCTTTAATCAATGATGTCTGAGAAATGAAGGCTCAACGAGTATTCAGTCCAGCACTGGCAACATTTCCCAATGCTCCATAATAATCCTCAGACTTTTATGGAGAGTTTTCTCCCCGGTGATTTTTTTTCCTTGTCATTTAGTGCCACTATTTCAGATTTCCTGTTGCTGAACTGCTGGAGTGTCATCAGTGCATCTATATAGAGTATGAGAATATATTTGGAAAGCTTATATCCAAGGGCCATTGGAGATGACTAACATTTTTACGCTGCACAAAAGAAGAGAAAATAAATTTAGGAATAGCAAATAGAGCCACTGTGTTATTTCCTTCCCTGTAAATAAATAACTGTAACACTTCTACTCCAATCGTGGATCTGGGTATCCAGCATCTTTGTGGGGAAGGAACATTTCAGACAGCCATAAATATTCACCCAAGACATTGACAATGAAGGCTTAAGACAGCACAAATTATAGGGAACATGAAAGAAGGCCTGCTTCCCTTGAAGACACCACCTGTTTAAGCACCTGGGAAAAATTATTCATAGCACTTTACCACTACACAGACAATAAAGATCCTATGGAAATGTCTTTGTTTAAAATCAACATTTATGGCCCTGATTTCATAGAAGGCTATGTAAATCCTAACTGATGCAAAAAATGCAAAATGACATCCTTAAAAACATGGGCCCTCACACCAGGCTCCAGCACAAGGCAAACCATTTCAGCTTTAGAATTTCATACTTTAGGAGCTGAGAACCAAGACCAGAATGTTTTTCCTTCTAATCTTCATTCTGGTTTGCTTCACCTCAGTACATATTTATATAATGAATTTTTCCCTGCACAAAACTGCCCTCCTCAGCTGAATACCTATTAACTGAAAAATGGGAGCAGAATCCATTGGCATTCATCCTAATGCTGCCACTCGGTTCTGTGTCCTTGTCCAAGTCACTAGAGATCTGATCCCATAAGAGCAACCAAAACCTCTGTAGCTGGCCCCCCTTCCTTTGCTGTGCAGATGGATGATCTCTATATTCACCAGGAAAAGGGAGGCAGGAGACAGGCATCAATCAGATGAGAGCCCAGGTGATGTGTGTCCTTATACCCATCCCCAGGAAACACATCCAAGCCTTCATTCCTCTGCATTGTGCCTGATTTACTTATCTGCAGAACGGGAGCCAGAGTATTTCACATCATGCCTTCATCACAGTTATAATTTAGAAGCCCTATGATGCTTCCACAGAAGTTTAAAATATTATGGTTAACAAGTATCCCATAATTTAATTTTGAACAATAAATTTTGCCGTCACTTTGCATGGCTTTGATTTGTTTCTGAGCCCTGCTTGAAGATCCCCTGAAACCAATTAATACGTCTTCTCCAGCCATCTCCTTTGACTCTTTTGTTGCTGGCACGTTTTGGGAACAACAATTTCACCAAGGTGGAGAAAGGGTTTGGGTGTATTCATGTCACCACAGGGCAGACATGGCCCAGGTGTGTTCAGGAGGTGCAGACTACACTCCAGTGTGAAGGATTCGCGGAGTACTGAGCAGCAGCACGAATGGAGTCAAGGACCTTCCAGCCCTTCCCTGAATCATTCTAGCATCCAACTAGACTTTTTCTCCTTGTATTCAGGGAATTATGTTCAGCACTGTGGGGTGAAATATGAGTACAGATTTCTAGTTCTGGCAGCCCTCCCTGGGGTACCCGACCCCGCAACACGCGGTGCCGCGCAGCGGAGTTTTCCATAACGCTTCTCAGTCATGTAGGAAGCCTGATGACTTTTGTCTGCTTTCTAGGCTGAGGAAAATACCAGGAACTGTCCTCTCTCCCCACCCCCCACTTCCTTTAGAGAAACCTCAACAGGCTTCACAGAAATAGGAAATGACTCTTACCTTCAGACTGGGTTTTTGGGTTATAACCTTCTTTCTCCTCTGCTTCAAAAATGACTCTTCTTCCATTTATCTGTGCCTCAGTCTTTCAACCTCATTTGAATTGAATCTCCTCTTTCTTTTTGATCCCACTTCTAACTCAAGAGTGCTTCAGTCACCGCAGAAGAGGTGCCAGCAGCTAAGACAGTAAAAGAGACAAATAAATGAATACAGCTAAATTTTGTTATTTTTACTACAAGATAAATTCCCCCTCTCAAGAGGAAAGTTGGTGAAGGGACAGGGAAAATCTGGCTAGAGCAAAACTCTGGCCTTTGAGAGCTAAGTGAGTGGGTTTTTAGTGGGGTGAGGAGTTTGTCCCTGGTTTTCTGGAGCATGCATGGACACATCAGGCTCAGAGCTCTTGCCATGTTACAAAGGAGGAGCATGTGGCTTCACCAGAGCAGTACTCACAGGGTTAGGCTGTTTATCAAAGAGAAACCAACCACTCACCTTGGCTGCTGCCATAATTTTAGACTAGAGGAAGGGACTAAAAAATGAGTAATGAAGACATAAGAAGTTGCAGCATTTTGATTTTTTTTTCATTACTTTTCACTGAGTAAAAAAAAGTCCTTAAAATATTATCTAAGAAATCATGCAATGTTTAATATTGCAGTGGAAGATTTTCACAGTGTTTGGTTGAGGATACAATCTGCCCTGGCAACAGTCGCGGCTGGTTATTTTTCCAAATGAATGAAAACACAGATACAAGCAGGAGTTACTTCTGTGACTGCTGCTGCCTCATTTATCTCTGCAGTCAGGTTGCTACTGGTACAAGTGCTCAGTTTTATACAGGAAACACAATTGCAGGTGCAGAACTCCAAGCTCCTGTTTACACCCACCAGCGGGAGGCTCACCTTCTTAAATGCATCTGTCTATGTGCAAAGCACTGGAGAAATTGCCATAATAATGATACCTTCCCCAGAGCATACATAAATATTACAATGTCCCTTCTGCAGAGAAGAAAGTCAGTGCAGGAGTAAAAGTACATCACTTCAGGTTACAACAATGGAACAAAACAGGGGAGTTCAGGAGCTCCTGTTCTTTAAGACCATGGCTGCTTCTCCATTTTAACTTGCTTTAAAAAAAAATAATTTAAATTTGAGAAACTTTATAAAAACCCACAAAAAGTGCTAGTGAATCTATTTCATATTTGTTTGGTCTGCAGTTGCCAGAAGGTCTTTCGGTCTCCTTGTCATTTTGCACTATATGACCTAAGTAACACTCATATTTATTGCTCATTTTCATTTAGCTCTTTGAAGACCAATCCACTTAATGATCAGAAACCTCACACAATTTAGCAGATAACATCACTGCAGAGACTTGTTGGGAAGCTTTAATAAGTAAAATGAATACTAAGAGGTGGGCTGGGGTGATTGCTGTGTTTTAATCCTCTATGATAAGAATCAGAGTCATACCTGCCCATTCTTGCTCTGTGATTACACAGACAGAGCAGTTCAAGTGGACACAAATTCTAGGGGATGTTGTTGCTGCGCACTTGTAAGACACACATTATGATAATAGTGCCTGCCCTTAGTGTCACTTGTTCTTACCCCCACCCAGCTTCTCATGCAGGAGGTGATTCCTGTTACCTCTGATCTGCAGATGGGAAAACCACAGAGATCCCAGGCACAGCAAGCCCCAGGCAGCCCCTGCCAGGCAGGGCACGATGCTGGGGCAGCTGAGAGCTGGTACCCTCCCTCCATCCTCCCCCAGCTCAGGGATGAGACCACTTCGGAGCAAGCAGGGAGCTGTATCCCTCAGCCAGTAGGTCCAGAACCCAAACTAGAGTCACATTTCTGGATTTAAAACACTTAAAAGGGGGTATCACAGATTATAAAAGGAAGAATAACAGGGTGCTGCCTGTACGCACAGGCAGTGAAACTCAGTAGCTTGTTCAAGGTCATGCAGGAAATGGGAAGGGGAGCAAAGAGGAGAATCTGGTTCCTCCTAACCCTTTGCTCATGTCCCAACAGCTGGACGTGGCTCTGTGACACATGGAAATAAGCCTTTAGTCCCACAGCAAAATACTTCAAATTGCAAACTTCCTACTGTCCTCCAAGAGTGTTTTATTTGTGGAAACTTAAAAAACCCCCAGTCTCTATACAATAGCAAACATGGAAAGTTGTTTTCTTGCAAAATTGTAATTAAAGTGGTATTTATATTATTGTTATAATCTTTCAGGTCCTCAGTGACAGGGTGACCCCCGTTGGTGCACGGAAATGGAGCAATTAATGAGTAATGGACCGTTTCCTGATATGCAGATGTTGCAGCCCATCTTTTGTTCTCAGATCTTCAGGGACTATCTCTTATCACAGGGCTTTTCCCCTGCGGAGAAACACTTGGAGGTTGCTTTAGGTAACGCAGCAATGGGTAATTTTCAAAGCCAACTTAAATTAAAAAGTCTTTTCAGCAGTTTTGAGTGTGCCATTAGTGAATGACTGCATGGGTAAAGGATTTGACTCACTCTCAAAGAGATTTAGGGTTAGAAGTTTTATGGGTTTCTGACCTTTTGTCGGGAAGGCATAGGAACCACCACCTCCATGTCATAAGTACCTTCAAGTCTCCTTTGAAACCACTGGGTTCTTCTCCATTACCTGCAGTCTTTGCAGGAAATGTCACTTTGAGGGCTGAATTGCAATTCATTGCATATCAGAAAAGGCCACATCCTGGGGTTGTTTGTTTGTTTGTTTCTGGGGATGTTCACCTTTTATATACAAACAGATGGCATTGGAACAACAGGTCTCTGTGCATAAGGCAGGATTTTGTGGATGTGCAGCTCTCCAGCGAGCATAAAACAAAGTAAAACCAGATTGAAAACTTTCATTACCCAGCAATGCAAGTCACAACAGCAGGGTTAAATCTGTTTCTATTTAGACAATATCTGGAACAGAGTTTTATTATACAGCCTGTAAAGCACTGCCTGTGCATGGGTGGAAAGTACATTGTCTCCTGAAATAAAGAACTGGGGCAGGATTGTTTGGAACTTTCTTTTTTTCTTATTTTTCTTTAACCATAAATACAAAGTAACCATTTCTCCATAACATTGAACTCTTTGTGGCCTTCCTATAAACAATAAAACTATGCAAAAATAAACATCTACTTAGAATAAATATTAATTCAAAGGCCTTTAAAATATGAAGCAAATAGTCTCTGCAATATCATCTCTGCCCTGATAATGCACAAGCCACCCGATGGGGTTTAAAAGTGAGGGATTTCAAGGCTTCAGGGTGTCTTATGATGCTCACTCTGAGCAGGCTGAATGCCAGGCTTTGTGAGAGGTTCTGTCTTAAAAGACAGAGTCCTAATCGCTTTCAACTTTTCTAATTCTTCACATTCCTTCCTAGCAAAATAACTGCCTGCCTCATAATGGCAGAAACATTTGGAGACTAAAAGAAACAAACAAAAAATAATCAATTTTCAAGGTCCACTTGCAGACGGAGGAACTGTTTATGAAGCACTTACTGTTCAGTTGCAGGAGAAAATCTTGTCTTAATGGCCAAAAGGGAAGCACGGAAGTACTGGGGAGAGTTTTCTCAGTGGGTGGGTGTGGGCAGAGAAACTCTGCTGCCCTACAGCTCAGATGATTGATTTTTGCAAAAAATAGATCCCACCTTGTGCCTCATCCAAGGAAACAGGAGTTTTCAGTTCTGTGGAGCAAGGAGTGGGTGCTACCACCTCTCACACAACACAGACCGTTTTCGTTGCCCTCAGAGGGGTCAGTTTAGCTTGAAAAAACATCCCCATTTTCAAACTGGCCAAATCCTGATGGAATGAGCAGAGGTCACCCTGATGAAAAGCACTCATCTGAGTGCTTTTCCCAGGCCGATTTTGATTTCTGAACCAAAAATCTCCTGCTGTGTTTTGGCTCACCATATTTTACACATTTCCCACTGACAGGGAGAAGAAACTGAAATTCCGCTTTCAATCTTTCAACACGAGGCCCATTCTCAGCTTTTCTCCATGTTTTGCGCAGAACTTGGCGTGGTTCTTGCAGCAGGAGCTCGTTCACATGGCCTTGCACCACTCCCAGCTCTGCACACCCTGTATTCCCTGTCACAAAACACTGACCCCACGTGGAAATGCTTCTGATTAAAACCTCATGAATCCACCAGACTCCATGGACCACGCTTCGGATCATAGCCAGTCGTTCTCTAAAATAATCCATCTCCTGCCATGAGGTTAGAGGTTGGGTATTTTGTTAGTCTTATCTCCTCTCGGGTCTGATTTTGATCAGACCCGGTTCTATAGTAACATTCCAAAAAATAAAAAAATACAACAGCTTTTATCACCTTAATTTAAAAGTAAGACTTGCTTTTCAATTGCAGTTAAGTAATTAATTTAGATCTTGCCAGAGATGTTGAGAAGCAAATATGCACAGATGAGAAGCAACCTTTCTAAAAATATGAATGGAAAACATCCAGTCTTTCCTGTTATGTTTATAGTTTTCCCCTTACAGCATAACATTAAAATTACCAGCTCTCATGTGGTATAGTTTGGTTACATTCCCTAAAGACACATGAAAGTAGTCCCAAAGGAACTAGTTACTTCAGTGAGAATAAGGTGCTGAGCACATCACTCAAGAACATTTTTCTTTTGGTTATTAGTGGGTGGGAATATTGGTTTATTGCCTAAATCTCCCCAGACTGTCCTTCCATACAACCAAGAAGGAGCCAGGTGGGGTGGTCCAGCTCACATGGCTCTGTTACACAGAGGTTTGATGTCTCTAGGCCTTGGGGTCTGTCACTTTTGCATGCACAAAGAGAGAAGAGNAATAAACACACTAAGTATCTTAAATTTGCAAGTAAGTGCACAAGCCATTAGGCACTGATATAGTACAACAGATAAGTTCAGTGGTTAACTTTGAACATACAAATAATACCACTGACTTCATTTCAACAACATTATGTTGCATGCTTAACATCAGGCTTATGCTTAAGTGCCTGACTGATTAATCCTCTCCCTGT
>VYZR01009204.1:64751-89777 GCA_013400675.1 Oxylabes madagascariensis | reverse complement strand
TTCTACTTCACAGTAAGATTATGGAAATGTGAAACTAGCCAGGGCTGTGTACTCCCCCGTCTATTTACTTGTAAGGCAAGAAACTGAATATCATAAAACTTGTATTTACTTAAAATGAATGGAGGAGTGGACTAATTCTGGATGCTCCTTGCTACTCATTCCAGTTAGTTTAAGCAACTGTATGATAGGGGCCCCTTTTTCTTCCTCCATTTTTTAGTCATGTAACTTATAGTAACAAATAGCGTAAAACAATACTTTTTGGTGCAAACATGTTATTAAACTGGTAGTTCTATTGTTACTTCCATCTTCCAGCACTGAATCCAAACCAAATCAAAAAAACCTTACCTCACAACAACCACCAGCAAAACATCTAATAATCTTTATTTTTCCTGTTTGAAAGACTTTGATACATTTCTTTACATAAATGGCATCACTTCTAATCTTTTTTCATTATTTCAAATCCATTTTCTTAGAGCCTGTCATCTTTTTAACTTGCTACTAATTGCAGCCCTCTGCCTGCTCTGTTCTGTTAGCCACATTTACTGTGATTATAGACAGCTCTCTCTTTTTCCCACTTTCTCATAAAATTAAAAATTTCACTAGGTGTCTAAAACATTTTAGCTAAAGTAAACAAAAACAATTAAACTCCACAGATCTAGTAAATTAGAGTACGTTTTGGGGTTTATGCAAAATTCTAAATCCAAACATGTCTTCAAATATAACTGTGGTAAAGCCTCCATTAAGTCTTACTAAACAAGTGAGTCTCAACACATACCTTAAGGATCAACCAATTTATGCTACCTTGGGCCAAGGAGATGATGCTGAGGGCGCGTTCCAGAATGAAAAGCTCCAGGCAAGCAACAACTTTTTAAACTCACATATGCTTTTTACACTAATTCATTTCTAATTAAGGAATTCAGATTAGAGAAAGCTATGATTGCTAGTCACTCACTACACACTACCCTAAAATAGCTCACAACAAATGCCATTATTTACATTTTTCTTGCAGATACCGATCTTTTAGTTTCCACCTATAGCAAAAAGATTTTCCTAAGAGTTTGTTACTGTACAAAATTTCCTCTTCATATATTAATAATGGGCCCAGGACCATTAAAGGTTCATTAAATGAAGCTGTCATACTTTACTGTTTAACATGTGTTTTTGTAAGACTAAAAACCATAGCTTAGAAATATTATTTAAAGGATATTTTCCTAAGAAGTTTGTAGAAATTGTGGTAACTTTTGACATCTGGATGCTTGAATGAATCCAGCTCAGCACAAAGGAAAGTCTGCTGTGATTCTAATTTCACCTTATAGAGAAAATACTGAAGCTCTTTATGCATGTTTAGTGTGACTGAAAAGAGACACAATCCCTCAGATTCCTGACCTTCTTCCCCAGTGTTTGTAATAAAAGTTATTTTTGATACGTCTTTACGAGAATCAAGGGTGCTGGAGGAAGCTGCAGCTGCAGTTCAGCAGATTGTTCTCTTACCTGTGTCTCCAGGATGCTGCTTTCAACAAGAATGAGAAACAGTAATACAGCCAGATAAAAGAAATGCAAACAAGCAGATTTTAGCAGTGGTTTATATAATGGGATTAAAAGACAAATGCATAATTCTTGTAGCATATAAAGATACTGCCTGATCCCAAGGTCAAGGAGGAAGCAGTTTTAACTCTTGTTCTGTGCTAATCTGTTTCAGAACCAGAGTCCCCTGGCAGTTAAATGAAACAGACTCAAAATCTAATTAATCCCCATTCCCAATCCAGTCCTGCCTCCTTGCAGAGAACAGAAATTCTCTGCTTGTTCTCCTGTTGACACCCACAAATTTGATATTGTGCTAGTAAAAAGTGACAAGGTGACCCATGTTACATGTGGCAGGAGGGAAGAAAGGGAAAGAACAGCAAAAGAAATTAGCTGTTCATCTGAAAAATGGGTAGGCAACTTCTGGTTAGACTGCACAGACTTAAGGAGGCAAGGTGTGCACCACAAGAAAGAGTTGGGCACATACACCCTTGATCACCAGCCTGGTCGAGTACGGGAACCATCACTGTAATTGCTGAGAAATATGTCTGCATGTGTAGAGACTGTATCACATTTATTGCTAATCATGACAAAACCAGCTGCTGAAGATTCTAACTCTGTTCCATCAATACAGTATTTATAGATAGGAAATGTCTTGCTTCAGACAGCTACAGGACTGTATTCCCTCAGGTATCAGAATGACTGCATCACACAGATGAGAGTGACATAGGAGATGCACATGATGATGCAAAGAATATCCATGGAGTGGTATCTCTCCTGTTTTTATAATCTCCAACACCAATCCTTAATACTTTTCCCACTAATTCTTGGAATAAATAACAATTTGATTGTATGAACTGGAACCAAAGATGGAGAAAACAAATACCGCATATTAAAGCAGATATAACCTGATAGGTCTCCCTAATAAAATGAAAGTAAATTAAGTAGGAGGCTCAATCCTCTTAAGCAAAAATCCAAACCAGCCAAGTTTCTGGCTGTTATTACAAGTAACGAATGTTAACAGTAAGAAACCATCCATCAGTGTGACCAGTATCTACACACACTTATATGAGGATTTCTACTCACAGAAATTATATACTCTTTTTATGACATACTAAAAATGGATCTCTAAAATTCGTACGTGCTTTGAAAGCCTCTCATCGACAGTATCATTCAGCTTCTACAAAGCTATAAATAGATTTATTGTTTCTTCTAAAATGAAAATATTATGTTCAGAGCTACAGATTATAGCTGATTTATCTTTAAGGTGAAGATCATTATGAGAATAAACCTCTTTTTGCCTTAAAAATGAGCTATTTAGTTCTTTTTGCAAGTATACAGAGTAACTTACCATAAATATTTTTGGAAAATAGTTTCTGTATTTACTTGTCAATATAATTTCATGATTGCAAAACACAGATTTACCTGTTCAACTGCTGATAATTATGCTTAGGGAAAAAAAAGTTACAAACACTGATTTCTTCCTTATGGATTTGAACTATTCTTTTCATTCGTATTTTCTGTTGATTTCCTGTAATTAGCTCTCCCTCCTTCAGTAAATTTACATGCTTAATATAAGTAGATTGTATTAATTCAATCTTCTAATAGTATTTACCTGAAACATAGCAGGAAGTTTATTATAATGGCACCAGAGCTCTAAATGCTGAAAACTTTTCATTCGGATCCCACACTGCTGCTTTACCTCCCCTTTTTTCTTTTTCCCCATTTCTGACTGTCAGACAACACAACAGGGCCGTCTCCTTCAGAGTCATCCTGACTCTTTACCTGGGCTGTGGTTGGCAGGGCATGGCGCTGGAACCTTTGCACTATCATAATCAAAGGAGATGGTCTGTTTTCATAAAATTATTCCCAGGAATAAGGAACTGTTTCCTGGAATAAAAAAAACAGTGTATAAACATTTCTATTCAACTCAAGTTTGAGCAAAATCTGTTCTCAGTTCATGCAGNAAATCACTTCCCAGGATGTAAGAGAGTCCAGTTCATCTATTTAGGCTATTTCTATACTGGTAAACAAAACAAAATGCAGAGAATGGCTCAAGCCACCCACTGGGAGCACCTTCCCTAGCATGGTTTTGGTCTGTATGAGCTGGCATTTCCTGGGATAACACAGGGCAGAGGCTGTCACTGGAGATGATAATAATGACTATCCTGTCTGGAGGAGGAACAGGGATGCAAGCCATGCTGTGCCATGGCCTTCAGAGCCAGAGAACATAATCTAAAATGTTTTACTTAATGGTACACAGACAGTCACAGTGATTAGGAGTATCTAAGACAGCAAATACTAATTTTATAGAAAGTGTGGATTTTTTCCAGAGTGTCTTGCACCATATCCAGACATGTAATTGTAGACAATGCAATTTGAAATGAAAGAAAACTCTGAAGTAAGTTTCTAAGGGATCTATTCTCAACACCAGAAACTTGATTTCAAAATATCTGAACACAAAATAGGGGATATTTCAATGGTAAAAATGTGTCATCATATGCAGCAAAACTCTGTATTTGTCAGGATTGATTTAGCTCCTTCATTTTGNCAACTGCTGATAATTATGCTTAGGGAAAAAAAAGTTACAAACACTGATTTCTTCCTTATGGATTTGAACTATTCTTTTCATTCGTATTTTCTGTTGATTTCCTGTAATTAGCTCTCCCTCCTTCAGTAAATTTACATGCTTAATATAAGTAGATTGTATTAATTCAATCTTCTAATAGTATTTACCTGAAACATAGCAGGAAGTTTATTATAATGGCACCAGAGCTCTAAATGCTGAAAACTTTTCATTCGGATCCCACACTGCTGCTTTACCTCCCCTTTTTTCTTTTTCCCCATTTCTGACTGTCAGACAACACAACAGGGCCGTCTCCTTCAGAGTCATCCTGACTCTTTACCTGGGCTGTGGTTGGCAGGGCATGGCGCTGGAACCTTTGCATTATCATAATCAAAGGAGATGGTCTGTTTTCATAAAATTATTCCCAGGAATAAGGAACTGTTTCCTGGAATAAAAAAAACAGTGTATAAACATTTCTATTCAACTCAAGTTTGAGCAAAATCTGTTCTCAGTTCATGCAGCTTTTCTGTATTTTTCACTTGAGATTTTTCAGCATTAAGTTGCCATTTTCTATAAAAACATGCTTTTGCTCAGGTCCACACAAGTACCAGTTATCTCCTTACCCCAAGCAGTAAATAATTAATTTAGGACCTTCTGTTACCTGGAGAAAGATGAAAACTATTCCAGCTTCCAAGTCTGCTCCAGGCAGGCCGGCTTGAGGAAAGGACAAATAACAAACGGATACAGAGCAATACTGACAAACTTGTAACAATCAGAAGCTAAAATATTTCCCATGAGATGTCTTGTTCTAATCTTAAGTACTTCCAAAAACTCTAGAGATGGGGAGATTTCTCTTTTAGAAGATACCATTCCAGTGATAGATTAACAAATAGAAGAAAAAACGTGTTGTGCTGCCTAGGGCAGAAAGGAGACAGCATCCAGCAGGATTATTTTACATGTAAAAGGTAACATAAATATTAAAATACACTCTTCAAAAATTCACTTCCCCACTCCCACCTCTAAGAAATGGGTTACCAAGTTCTGTTGCCTGTGACAGGAAGAAGATGGTCTATCACAAGGATCAATTATTACCTGAGGATTACTTCCCCAAATCCAGAAGAGAAGAGGCTAAATTGCCTCTGTGCTATAACACAAACATTATACAGGTGCATCCCATATGCCAATGAGATACAAGCAACATGGTCCCTACTCAATGATGCTATTAGGTTTAAAGTCAAAGTAGGATTTAGCATAGGTAAATAAACATATTTATAATATTCAGGGCAGAGCAGGGGTACAGCATTAGCCCACTTTAGTTAAAAGGCTCAAAACACTGAGGAACAAGGCATCAGGAAAGCCATCCACTAATTAACCAGAACAAGATGGAACACACGACTTGGGGCAGGTCGTACCAGGGTGCTCGCCAGGCCCTCCCAGAGACGAATTAACGGATTTCACGGAGCAGAGAGAGAAACCGGCACCAACTGAGGCATCATTGGCCATAAGGGGCCCCCTCAGGCGAACCCCGGTACCTCAGGAGGAACCCCTCACTCCTACCGGGCCCACGGTATTTTAGATTTGTCTAAAGCTGACACAGGTTGCAGCTTTCTAAATTAAACTGAACAGGTTGTTTCTACAATACAAAGATATAAAATATGGAATGTTTTTTTATGTATTTAACTCTACAGAATAGTCACATTTTATCTAAAGCTTCCACATAATAAAGTTATTATTTTGGAACTATTATTGAGAAATAGTATTACATATAAATCTAAAAGCAATAAAGAAGACGTAAGAATAGATGTGCATTACCACATTAGCATAGATAATAATTTACAGCTCTCATTCAGTGTCAGCTCCTCAGTACTCCGTTGGCCGAGTACTGGTTTGTATGAGCTGTACTCAGAAAATGCGAGGCACGGCCCCGCGGGAGCCTCAGCCATGCAGCCCGGACCACTGCAGGCAGCCCGCACACTCGGCAAAACTGCCCCTTAAACACGGAGCACCCGGCCCGGGCCCGGCCCGAGGCTCCACCCCCTGCGCGCACAGCCGGTGACGTCACGCGCCGCCGTTCTAGACCGTTCCAGCCCCGTGACGTCACGCGCGGCGTCATTCCAGAAGATTCGGCCGGGGCTCGTATAAAGCCCGCGGAAGAGGCGGGGCCGTTGGGCTCGGTCGGCGGCGGCATTGCGGCGGAGCGACCGCGGCGGTAAGCGCGGCCCGCGGGGCCTCGGCGGGGTGCCGGGCGGGGTAATGCGAGGGTAACCCGAGGGTAAAGCGGCGCGTCCTGTCCTCCCACAGGCACCCACCATGGTGAAGGAGACGGAGTACTACGACATCCTGCAGGTGAAGCCCAATGCCTCCTCCGAGGAGATCAAGCGCGCCTACCGCAAGCTGGCTCTGAAGTACCACCCCGACAAGAACCCCAGCGAGGGCGAGCGGGTACGCCGGGCTGGGGGCCGGGGCTGGGCCTGGGTTGAGGCCCGTGGGCCACCCACCCACCGTGAGGGAGCCCCGGCGCTCCCGGCGGCACCTGCGGCCCCTGCGCGAGGCGGGCCCTGTCCGGCGGGCCGGGGCTGAGCCGGGCTCACCGCAGGCGCCGCCGGGCCGCGGGTTGGGCGGCCCTGCAGACGGAACCGGAGGTCGGCGCAGGGGCGCCCACAGGGTTACCGCGGGTTTCTCATAGATAGGCTGTTGTTAAATCCAGCGTGCGCTCAGTCGTAGTCCAAATTCTGCTTTGCCCTTCCTAGAATGTCGTGCCAGTACGTGAAGGCTCTTTTACTTCCCGGTTTCTATTCGGACCTATGAGCCTGACAGCAGGCCTGACGGCCCAGCTGTGGTAAAGGGGATGTGGCATTTCTTCTTTTTGGATGTAGGACGTACCAGTTTCCCTCCCCGTACTTACGGTGGAAGATCATCCTTAGAGGAGCTGGTTAAAACAGGCGAACCTGGCAGTATTTCTAGTGTGCCAGTGGCTACTGTGCTGTCAGATGTTGAAAAGGCTGGTAGTAGATCCAGCTGCGAGCATTGTTGTGCTGGATGGATTTGTGTTCCTGAACAGGATGGGTTTTCTTCAGAGAAAAATGCTAATGCACATGTCCAAGGTAACTATCCCCAGGGAATCACTGGGCTGCACATGGCTGGACTGCTTACAAGAGAACTATTTTACATGCTATCAGTACAGACCCGCTTAGCTGCCTGTGTTGGCTTGGATGATAAATGAGCACCACAACTGGATAACTTTCGAAAACATGAATGATGGGATTCTTTATCTAAAAGTTGGTCTGCTAATACCTTAATATGGGAATAGAAGGTCCATACTTACGTCTCTAGAATACTACTTCATAGAACTCAAACAGTAGCCTAGTCAAAGGTAACCTTTTCTGCTTTTATTTTGGACCTGCTTTTTTTTTGCTTACACCACTTTACATGGCCATGAGTAAATGAAGTTTAAAATGGAAGTAGTCATTCTAGTAATAGCAAATTATGTTTAAAAATTCAGTTGGTAATCTTAGTAATAGGAAATTCTTCATAGGTATTTAAGAAAATTCCTTAATTGTCTTGTTAAAGTGGGCATTTTGATCTGTATCTAAGTCCTTGTGTTTGTGATGAGTAAGCAACACCAGTGTCTGGTCACGTAAATCTCTGTTGTGGTTGGATGTACCAGCTCAGCAGGCACGGAGGATCCGTGTGTAGGTCTACGCTGATGAGCACTGTTGTGGCCATGAGCAGCTGGGCACCTGCAGGACTTCAGGGATAGTGCCATATTCCTTTCTAAATGGATTTGTTAGAGGTTATAATGGTTGTTGCAACTACCACAATCAACAAAGTGTAGTTGGCATATACTTGTAAGGTGGATATGACTGATTTAAGCCACTTAAAACATGGGAGGAGGGGGGAGAGGGAGGAAAGGGGTGGTTTTCCTGGACAAAAGTATACTATTACAGTCCGTTATCCCAAGGAGTTTCTTTTTGGAAACAAATGCTACAAGAGGGTGCTGTAGTGGCTCAATCTGTAGATGGAGTTGTGTATGAGAGGGCTACTTTACCTCTTGGTCATAGTTGTTCAGAGCTTCTTTTTTCTTTTTAGTTTAAACTTATATCCCAGGCATATGAAGTTCTGTCGGACCCAAAGAAAAGGGACCTCTATGACCAGGGTGGGGAGCAGGCTATTAAAGAAGGAGGCCTGAGTGGCGGCAGCTTCTCTTCACCCATGGACATCTTTGACATGTTCTTTGGTGGTGGAGGCCGAATGAATAGAGAGAGAAGAGGTACACAGTTCTAAACAAGTTCTAGAAACTTTAACCATGCACTTAAGCATAAAACACCTGTGCTATGGTATACTGCTGTTCTGCTGAGTGTACATAGTGTGGATATTGCTTGTTGCAACAATAGAATAAGTAAACTATGATTTTTCTAGTTACTCTAGCATTAAGATTCTAATAAAGTAGATAACATGGCTTAGCCATTTTTCTGCTAAGTTCTGTTTCTTTTTTGTTGGAGGGGGAATGGGTAGTCTGTAGGGGAGGGGGAAACATCAGTAAGTCAGCAGTTGACTTAGACCTGTTTAAGTTACCTTTTTTCCACATCTGTGCCTCACTTGCTCATATGCTTTTGGGCAACTTGCTTCAAAAGGACACCATCAACTTAAACTTCAGTAATTTTAAATCTCATGAAAATATTTGGGAGAAATTACATGAAACTGAGTACAGTGTGCTGCCAAAAGTACGGTGTGATTTTTGTCTTTTTCATGGCCAGTGCCTGTTAAAGGAGCAAGTAGAAACTTGCTGTAAAATCATTGAAATTACGCTATGAAGTGGCATGGAAATTCATAGGCAGGCATAATAGCAACTTCTAAATTGACAGATCTGAAGCTGGTAGTGTCCTTGAATCTTGCTGTTTCAGTTAAGCTTATAAAATTAGAAGTAGGAGCAGGGATAGGGTGGCTTTAATGATGCTTTGCTTAATTGCAGCTCAACTTTTATGTTTGGATATAAATGGGTGGAGCTTAGTGGAAGCTGATGGAACGGCACATGCTTTTAAGGGGGCTGAATTGTGTTCAAAGTTTGGAATGAACTCTGCATTTCTTCAGTGAGACTGTGCATGAACATTTGTCCTCTCAAGAGCTGAACAAGTATTAATATTTCCTTTTTATTTTTCTAAAGGTAAAAACGTGGTGCACCAGTTAGGTGTATCTCTTGAAGACCTGTATAATGGTATTACAAGGAAACTGGCACTGCAAAAGAACGTTATTTGTGCAAAGTGTGAAGGTAAAAAAAAAAAAAAAGTAGTGGATTCAAACCCCTCCTAAAGTTTTTTTGTGTGTGCTTTGTGGGGATTGTCTGGGACTGAGAAAAAAGTCTGAAGGCTTTCTTACTTTTCTCTCTCTCTTTTTCTTTGCCTGATCCCTGAAAGTCTGCCAGGGTATTTAATTCTTACTTATGCTTGTCCAAGAATCAGTCTGTCAACCATGGTGTTACTAAGTGATTGTTCTAATCACAAACTAAAACTCACTATGAGTTGCAGTTAGGGGTACCTAAATTAAAATTATCTTCACCTAGAACTTGGATGTAAATGTCTATTCTGTAAAACTTCTTTAATTGCTGTGGGTGGAAGTCTAGCTTGTGTTAGGATACTAATTTTACAGTTAAGTACTCCCTAATGAGGTAAATGTTAATAAGGTCTTGTATCTTAGTACTGTTAAATATTTAGTAAACAGATTCTTTTCCAAGTATTAATGGAATGTTTACGTCTTGAATTTGGTATGCTGACAGGTCCTTGGAAACCAGGATTTACTGCTAATGTAATAAGCTGTATAAACATTTTGTTTGTAGAAACCTCCAGCTTGTGGGGAATGTTTTGTGACAGCAACTAAATTCCATTACTGAACTACTCTTTAAGTTACCCTAAATATGCTCTAGAAGTCAGTGAGTTCCAACCTGACTACTGCAATTTTTTGAGACTGAGATCCAATTTAACTCTTTTGTCAAAGGTTATGGCGGAAAGAGAGGGGCAGTAGAAAAATGTCCTGTGTGTAAAGGAAGAGGGATGCAAGTTATAGTTCAGCAGATTGGACCTGGCATGGTGCAGCAAATCCAAACTGTGTGTCCAGAATGCAAAGGCCAAGGTGAAAGAATAAATCCGAAGGACAGATGTGACAACTGCAATGGCTGTAAGGTTGTAAGAGAGAAAAAGATCATAGAAGTTCATGTTGATAAAGGTAAGAACTGTATATTGGTACTGGTTCCCTAATAATAATCTATAATAGTTTATAGTTCTGCAGAGAATAAATGGGTTTCTTTTCTTCAGGTATGAAAGATGGTCAGAAGATAGTATTTCATGGAGAAGGTGACCAGGAGCCGGATTTGGAGCCTGGTGATGTCATAATTGTGCTTGATCAAAAGGATCACAGTGTCTTTCAGAGACGAGGGCATGATTTAATCACAAAAATGAGAATTCAACTCTCAGAGGCCTTATGTGGTTTCAGAAAGACAATTGAAACTCTGGACAACAGAGTTCTTGTCATATCTACTAGGCCAGGTAGGTCTTTTAAGAGTTCTAATAGTATGTAAACTATCAACTGCTTGCCTGTTTAATTGTACATGGATTGGAATTTTGGGGGGAGATTGTTCTATTTGGGTTTTTCTTTTTCTAACCAGATGATGGAACAGGTTCACGAGGCAGTCACTTAATTTAGTTGATTGTTGTTGTTGCACTTTCTAAAACATGCAGAGTTATAGCTAAAGCTGTCAAATACTTCTTACCAGCTGGTGGATAGCCAGGAGAATATTAAAGAGGCAAGAATCTTAAATTCCACTATATTATCTGTTCATTCAGCCTGAAGGCTGTGCCAAGAAAAGCTGATTTCTCTTATAGCAGGGGAAATAGTCTAAATGGCCTTAGTTCTGTACTGCTTGGGTTTAGTTCTTTCCTGTGAATTGGTTACAATCTCCCTGAGGTGCCATGAGAACACTGCTTGTGTACAGCCCTACCTCGTGGCTGTGAAATGCCTGTCCCATCACAGCGGCCCACTTACAGCTTTTGCCTCCATAGGTGAAGTGATAAAACATGGTGACCTAAAGTGTATTTACAATGAAGGGATGCCTGTCTACAAATCTCCAATGGACAAAGGCAGCCTGATTATACAATTTTTGGTAAGCTGCATGCTTTTCTGTAGCCAATATACCCATGTTCGCATATGAATAAATGTTAATTTTAAAAAATCTGTAAAATTGTAGGTCCAGTTTCCAGAGCACTACTGGCTCCCAAGGGAGAAACTGTCTCTGCTGGAGGCTCTGCTTCCTTCACGAGAAGATGTTATGGTTACAGATGAGATGGATCAGGTAGACCTTGAAGATTTTGATCCAAATGAGCAAACCTACCGCAACAGTGCAGGAGAAGCGTATGAAGAAGATGAGGAGGGTCCAAGAACAGGAGTACAATGTCAGACATCTTAAAGCAAGGTGGAGTGGATATCATCTAAGATGTAAATTTTCACAATGAAAACTGCATGGCTGTAATAGCCACTGCTTGTGGGTTTTGTGTTCAGCAAATTGAGTTGCTGCGCTGTCAGTATCACCTTTTTGTAACTAATTTATATTGTTCTTGTAGTCTTTCTATATAAAGCAAGTGTCATACAGCTGAGAACCAACTGAGTTGTTACGCATTTTCCTTGCTGTGAAGGTTCTCAATTTTATTTCACCTGTGCTATTTCTGTAAGACTTCAGCAATATCGATAGAGGCTAAGTGGAGTTGTCTTATGTAAATACTTTCATACTGGAAATTTCATAGAATAAAACATAGCAGAATAACTTCTAATAAATAGTACTTCACCTTTTTTCATGCTTCTCTTGCACTTTGTAAGCCACTCTAGAACCCCCTTTATTTTAAACAAGTTCTAAGCTAAGACTCTTCTAATCTAGTCTAGATTATTCTCAATATTCAACTTTGTGTTAGCTGCACCACTCATACCTGTCTCATTTTGTATTTCAGAAGTATTTTGTGCAGGCCCTCCTCTCCGCCTCAGAGCCTTCTTCCTGTGTTCTGTGGGGTTTACAGTAGCATTCCGTCAGCTGCCCTTAGTGTGTGTGTGATCTAAGGTTACAAGCTGTCCTCTAATGTGTTACATAGAAGCAAATACTTCCAAATAAAAGTTTGGCCTTTCAAAAGCTCAAGCTTTGTATTTCAGCCTTCCCTAGAAAGGGTTTTTACTTCCTCCTAGGCATTGTATATTTGTGCCTTAACTAAAATGAATAAACCAAAACCACCCGCCTTGGGTATACTGCTGTTTTATAACATACATGATACCACAGTACAGTGCTCCCATTAAAGCTTTTTTACCCTTTTACCTATTTTCTGGTAGTGTTTGTTTTAAGTCGGGGTTAGAAATAAGTGGTCCCCTTTAGTGAAATTAAACCATGATGAATGATCTATGTCCATGTACTACACAACTGTTGCAACAGGTGTTCAGCTTAAGTGCTCCTCTTGCACTCACTGGTCTAGGATCAGGACAAGCCGAGGCTGTCATTTCCCACATCTATAACACAGCCTCAGTCATTTTCCTTCTGCTAAAATAAGCTGCTGTGACACTTAGCCCATGCCTTCCAGCTCTGGTCTATTTATGTTTAAAGGCAGGGGCGATTAACGGAGCAGTTACTTTACCCATGACTACATCTTTCCAAAAATACTTTTTTCCAAGAATTAGACAAAGACTTGAAACTGTAGCTTTTATTTTAAAAAAGTAAGACTTTCTCTCATGCTCAACAAAATCAAAATTAGCTATAAACATATCTGGTTTTGCAGATCAGTATGAAATGCTTTTATCATACTGAAAAATTACATAGGACAGTAGCAGTCCATTGAAACTGCTAAAAGAGATTTACTGAAGCATCTGAGTAAAGACATTTAAACCGGACAGTCATAAATATGAATTTCTTGGTCATCACCAACAGACACAATTTTGGACCCACTTCCATTGTATTTCACTCCCCAAACCTGTAAATAAGATATATGCAAGTTTATCAAGAGAGGACAAAGAAAAAGAATCTTTGTGGCAGTCATCTTTATTACAAGCAGCAGAGAAAGGATTATTGAAAAGTCACCTGATTAGAACTAGTGCAGCTCTGGCTGCCGAACCAGAGCAGGACACTGCCCTCTGGGAGCCTGATGAGTCCCTGCAGCAGCTCCCACTGACAGTGAAGGTTTCACGAGCTGAAAAGTACTTGCCCCGCTTTGCTTAAATAACCCAAGCGTTTTCTCTCTTGGCCATCCTACAGCCCTTTCTGAAAATAGTATTTTACAGTGCAGAAAGGCAAGAGAGGAAGTATTTGTCATGCAGACTGACACATTATGACAGACTGAAGAATGACCTAGTTTATCCTTGAGCTCTTTCAGAGAACCATTGACCTACCAGTACAAAACTTACTTAGAAAAATTCAGGTTAGTCCTCTGATTTAAGACACTTTCACAAGCTCTTAAGTGACACCCATCTCCATCAGAATGACATCAGGTAGGGTGAAGGCTACCCAGCACATTAATGTGAAATGCAGAACCGGTGTGCTGACAACAGTGTATTTTGGGCAATCTTGTATGCTATTTTGCATTGGTACCCAAACCCAGCATTCCCAGTAACTGATACATCCCTGTTTGCCACAGACTGAATGAGATTATACTCAACAGCTAAAACAACAGGGCAAATCAAGTCCCACTTGGTATTTCAATATTAAAACCACCATAGCTATAGATAACTGAAAAGAAGCTTACTAGCAAGAAAGTACTACAGAAGAAAACATTCAGATAAAATCTGAAGAAGATCCTTTGTTTCTTGCTCAGTGATCCATTAAAATATAACATGAGTCTATTTATCATCTGACATTTGGACGAAGAATAAATGGGTAGAAACGTAACTCCTTCCCTCAGAGGTAGCTATCACTGAACAATAAATTAAAACCCCACAGTGTTACAGACACTGGAGGAGGAAAAACTTCCAAGTTTCCAGGCTGCTTTAAGCATCTATTTAGGTAATTCCATCCTTTTAAATAAGTATTTCCACCTTTACACATGCACATGCTGTGTAAGTCACAGAAATAAGACCAGAGACAAAGGTAACAAATAGAGTCCGGTGAGACTTTGGCCACTCAGGATTGCCTTTATTTGGGCCTGAAAAATGTTAGTTAATTGGAAGAGATCAGCATATACACTTGGGAGTACTAGGTCAATATTAACTGCTATATAACCACAACTTCTGGAATTTCATCATAGCAAGCTGAAGTTGCATTACTGCAAGCCTGGAGCTGCAGCACCAAAGCACAAATGTGCACAACTACACAAGCTCTCCTGGGAACATGGTGACTTAGGGAATAGCAGCCATACCTGATCTTGGTGGTCAAAGAAAGTATGGACACAGGTCCTCGTTCCAGCATCCCAAACTTTTACACTTTTATCAGATGAACTGAAAGAAAAATAATACTGATCAATGTTTAAATTAAGAGATTAACTAAAATTTAATGCAAACATTAAAGGGTCTCATATGGTAGACAGAAGAAACCCTCTTTCACCCATCAAATACAGGGATGAAGTAGCAAAGGACTGTATCTTCTGAGAGGTTCCATTACTTTTAAAATATATTTACTGTTTCAACATCCAAGGAAATTGCTGTTACATATACTTGGCCCCCCAGCTGCCTCAGCCATTTTAAGAATTAATACTAAAGTTCAAGGAGATTAATGTACTACTAGTTTAGGTTGTAATTCTTGATTCAACAGCAATGTTTCAGCTATTTAGACTCAAACTGCCCTTCTCTTAGGTTAGGTGTTTTTCACTTGTCAGGAACTACACTGCAGTGGGATAACTTACTCTACACTCAGTGGGATAACTTACCAACTTACAGCTGGTATCACATCACAGATTGGCTTGAGCCTTAAAATTTTATATTATTTCATTACAGATCCCATTGCAATTTGTACACATTTTATTTTTATAATCCATCTCCCCTTATAAAATCGTATTTTTTTCAGTAATCATAAACAATTAAAAATCCTCAATACCTGGAAACAAAATGGGTATCATCAGGACAAAACGCTACATTTAAAACCCAGGATCCATGACCACTTAATGTACCAGCCAGGTTTGCATGTTGCCTGTGGAAAGAATGGGTTAACATTTGTTTTGTGAATTCCAGGGAAAAAGCAGCAGGAATATAGCTAGTGCAATCAAGAATGGTTCAATGGAAGGTGACATCTGGACATTTGTTGATCCAAGCTGAACTGGTGTTATAGCAGATTCTGTTTTTCCATTTCAAATAGTTAACATAAAAAGAAGTCACTAAGAAGATACACTAAGAAGAGGACAAATAGTTTCACCAAAGTCAAAGCAATGCAGCTTTAGGGGGTGAAACCACTGAAGCAGGGCCTTTTCCTCCCCAGGGCCTTCCCAGGTATTGCAAGATCCAACAGAAATATGTCATAAATAAAATTTCTTGCATACGGAACAGATGTTTAGGAAGGGGGAACACAAGCTCACAGGACAGATACACAGAAGAATTAGCTTATTGCCTACAGGCTAATATGAGGAAAGTAATTTGTTTTCAAGTTACAGCATTCTTCTACCTCCACACTTAAAAACCATCTAAGGATGTAGTATTTCATTATTTAGGATTATTTATTATGTAAAAAGTCACCAAAAGCTGAAAGGAATTCTGGAGAGCCGAGGGTTTGATCTATGTTTCCCAGTATCAGCCTCTCTAAACAGTTGTTCTCCTGCCAGCAGGGCTGGGAGTCCTCACTCACACGTCGTAGATTTTGATGTAGCCGTCATCAGAGGCGGTGACGAGTAACTGGGAGTCAGGGGAGAAGGTCAGCGAGCGGATGGGCATGGCGTGGCCTGCAGGCACAGGGACACAAATCAGTACTGGCATCCCTCTCACTAACGGCAGCACTCAGCAAGCTATGCCACAACAGCATTGCCTGCTGTTGTGAGAGAGAGCAGCCTCTGAAGCCTCTTTCCCTCTAGAGGCTTCTTCCCACAACAGAAAATGGAAACACACAGCAATTCTCAACTGTGAATGTTAAGGCATGTCTGCAACACAGAGTATCTCATTTCTTTCAGCTGTGGATCTTTATTAGAAATTATGTCATATTTTATAGTATGACTGCATATTTAAGTGATTGGGGTTTTGGTTACAACTGGGCAGAAACTGCATGAACATTAAAAGCCCGTTTATCTGTTAAGAAAAAATGCATGTCTTCTACAACATAAAATGTTGAGTGATTTTTTAGAACAGCAAAAAATTGCATTAGAACAAACACCATAAAAAACAGAAAAACCATATGCGTGGCAGCACACGTTTGGCTTGGCTTCATTCCCTTGTACTTTTCTGCAATACAAGGAGCTACAATTTAAGAATTTAGTTAAGCATTACTGACTTTATCTTTTAAAAAAGCCATTTATGATGCGAGCCTGAGTTTACAGTTTGCCTGTAATATTTTAAGTGGTTTAGGTTAGAGCACACTAAATAACTGAACACTGTCTAATGGACAAAAATGTCAACTCACTTTTGCCATGGTTATTGTAGCTTATTCTGACTTGCATTATTATCCTTTAATTTTGTCAGAAATGAGGCCAGAATTTGGGTACGGCAAATGACCAAACCATACCTTCTAGCGTATGCAGAAGTTTTCCAGTCGCAATATCAAAAATATTGATAATGCCATCTATTGCTCCACTGGCCAAGTATTTTCCATCTGGACTCTGTAAAAAAACACAGTAAGTGCCATTCAACATCTGTGTGCATTTATGCTATGTAAGCCCTGACATTCCCTTGGAAACTTTTCACAAATAATGATCTATGCAAGATACCTGGCCTCCAAAAATCCAGAAGACTATAAGCAAGATCCAAATATATTTTGCAGATGTGTAGGGGGAAAATGTCACACAATTTGTATTTGTATCACTCAGTATTATTGTAGAGATAAACTGACAGATGGAAGCAAGAATACCTTTTTACAACATATTACAGCAATAGCAATTTCTCATCAGGAATTATCAATTGTGCTTCTTACATATGCAATGCTAAGGATGAACTTTCCTCTGGTGTCCAGAGAATATTCTTTCTTTCCAGATTCAACACCGAAAATATTTACTTTCCCCACGTGACTTCCTGTTGCAAGGTACTGGGAATCAGGTGAAAAAGCCAGGGACCAAGCATCAACTGTATTAAAAAATAAAAACCAATTAGCTGGATCCTGTTCCTGGGTCTTATTCAACAGTGTCAGTTCTGTATGCATCTGTTTAGATGTTCAACCCTCTAAGAATGTACAAGCTCATCAAGTTACCCTTTCTTGTAATTAATGGAGTGTATCTTGAGTCATTTACTTACATTTAGTAAGAGATACTTACATTCCTAGTAAGACCCTGATCTTATGAGACCCTCATGTAACAATAAATCTAGAATTTAAGACTGCATCAGTTAAGTCTACATTCTTACTTTTTTCCTGGTACCAAAAGATTGAAACTACTGAAAAAAGCAACACTAGTATGTAGCAAAGCACAGAAGATGCAGGAGAAATGCAGATATACCAATGTAACACAGATAACATTCCTGCAAGTAAATGTAAAAACCCATTGTTTTTCACAGCAGTGCAATGTATTTATCTGGCACAATGTAATTCACACGTTTTTTTATAAAAGCTTAATATTAATTGCCTAAAACACTGCCAAGACTGTTCTTAAATTCATGACTTCCAATGGACTCATGAAATGCTTGGAGTAAGACCTTAGGCCCTGAATTCCAGCTTGGACAACATTAGCATTGTTACCATTGATAACTGTTTTGACTTGCTTGCTCAGGATTGGACATGCTGGATAAAAAAGGATTACATGCATGGCTCAAATTCAGTGCAGTGTTATGAAGAACATTCAGAGCTCCTTTGTAAATCCATCTGAATAAGCACTTGAATCATTTCTTCCAAATATGCTATAATCAATATATGTGTAAGAGCAAGCTGGTTTCCATTCTGCTTTATGAATACAGCAAAAAGCCAACTATGTATACCTGAGAAAGCACAAGTAGTGTGTAAAAATAAATGTAAAATTGTCTGAAGCTGCTTTGTGTTGAGTTCATAAAACCTTTAAGACTTCCACAAATATAGAAAATATTAAAGCCCCCAAAGACCTTAATCCCCTCATATACCCCAATCCCCCTGTGTTCAGTATTTGCCAGGAAGGGTCAGACTGTTCTCCTGCAGAGCCAGCTCAGCACAGGTATCTTACCAGGACCAGCATCTATGGACTTGATCTGTTTGCCAGTCTCTAAGTCCCAGAGGCGAATGTGGGCATCCAGTGAGCTGGATGCTGCAATGGCACCCGTGTGGCTGATGTCCACAGACACCACCCCCAGCTGGTGACCCTCCAGAGTCCACTGCAGATCCAGCTTTTCATCATTCCTTCAGTGCAAGGGAAAGAAAAGCCTCATTAGGAGCAGCTGGGGGTGCTGAACGATCCCCAGCCTCACACTAAACAAACAATCCTCATTCCTCCATTTGTTCAACACAAGGCAATCCAAGTCCTCCCATGAAATGCAAAGGGCTACACACACTCTCAGTATTTAAAGAACTGACAAATCAATAACTTACCATTATTAATTTACCAATATTCCTGCAAAGCAGGTACTTCATCTTAAGTTTGGAAGCCATCCCACCAAAAATGTCCATCACACACCAGTCTGTGCGTGCTCACAGAGCTGATGAAGCTCAGCACAAAGTGCCATGACTGACATTTTCACAGTCACCCCAAACAAGCTAAATCTGTCACTGAAGGGAAGCACATCCTTCACACTGCTTTGCCTAAGAGACAGAATAACTTCTTTGCAAAAGCACACTTCCATAAGGCTTATCCACGATCTTTTTGTCAATAAAAAAGGAAGATGTCATTTCCACTTTCTCACTATTCCTATTATTGCTTTCACAGTACACATCTCCAAATGCTCTGTTCTCATCAAAAGATGCATATCTCATCCTTTGGTTCAGAAGTACATTAAGTACTCTCTGATATGCATTTTCAAAAGGACTCTCATTCTTTGGAAATGAAAGCACAGCAGAATGCCACCACTCCAAGAGAAAGCACACACCAATGGAGATAAGCTTGCTCAAAGAAGCAGCTCTGTGTCCCAGGCTACCTCCTCCCTGAGGTAACTTCGAACATCCCTGCAGATTGAGGAAATTCAAGGCTGCTCCACACTGTCTACTTCCAAGGCCTGTAACACAGGTTAACACAGAGCACTTACCACTTCCAGACCTTCACCAGATCATCCAAAGAGCCAGAGATCACTGTTTCAGAACCATTATTTTTATTTTTTCCCCAGGCAACTGACCAAATGGCATCATCGTGAGCTACAAGAATATAAGAACAGTAATTAAAAATTAAGAATTTTCTTTTGATAGAAGGCCACAACCAGTTTTAGTAATGCTGAAATGGCTAGCTGCAATGTTGGCAATAAACTCTCCCTGCTCCTCAGGTCTATTGAGTGCTCCGAGAGTCTTGTCACTGTTTTCTTTGTTCCAAAATATGCAATGTGTTGTGTGACCAGCGTCACTGCTGAAAAAGCAGCACAGCTACCTCTGAGTTACTCAGATTTATGCCTAATAGAAACATAACCAGGTCTCCTCACACGGATACCTGCCATTATCAACTTTACATCGTCCCAGAACACCAACATTGCTCAATACGCGTCAGCGTTTGCTCACCTTGCTCTTGCTTGAAGAGAATACCGTACTAGAAAGAAAAAATAATTAATATTACACATGAGCAGCCTATATATTATATATATATATATATATATATATATATATACACACACACCTCTCAAGCCAGCAGTTAGCTTAGCTAACGCTGTGTTTTTAATTACCTGTGTGGTCATGTCTTTCTGAAAACAATCCCGACGGGAGCCCGCTGGAAGGAACCGAACACAGCTCCGGCCGCCGTCGCGCCTTGATGACCTTAGGTACCACCGAGAGCGCCTCTCCTCAGCGCCCTCCGGCTCCGCGCCCTCTACCGCCGCCCTGTGGCTGGGAGGCCCAGGCGGACACAGGCCGCCAGCGGGAATGGCGCGGCGCCCGCAGCGCCCTCAGGGACAGCGCGGCTAAGCCCCTGGCCCCGCGTCCCGCAGTGGCGTCCCACAGTTTACATCTTCATCGCCGCCTCTCACTCATCCCCTCCCGCTCACGCATAGCACCTCCGGTGGTGGCGCCGGTGCCACCGATGTCAGACGCCCTCAGGATGTTCGGTGTGTGGTACCAGTGCCAGATGCCCTGAGGTGCTGCGATGGCAGTGATGGTGTAAGCTGTGAGACCCGCCAAGGACTGAGGGGTGCGTTCAAGTCCGCCAGCCCGGTCGTGCAGGAAGCTCCTGATGGAAGGCGGAGCTGGCTGCCTCAGGTGTGGAGGGGCAAGGGGCAGGCTGAGCGCAGCACTGACTGATCCCATGTTCCTGGGGCTGCAGCGCTGCCCATGGCTCTCACCACGGCACAGAAGGCTTTAACTTCACAGAATCACAGNAAAAAAAAAAAAAGAAAAAAAAAAGGTATGACTTTTGTTCTGGAAGCTGAAGTTTTTCAAGTTGCTGCCTCTGCTTGAGTTAGAAGTGGAAAAAAATGTCAGAATTAAAGTTCAGGAGAATAAATCAGATTCCCTGAGGCTTAAAATTAAATACAAAGGATCAGTGGTCTTTCACAGCTCTTAATCAGTTTTTATGTGTACACAAAGCTCTTTGAGATCAATAGAACTTGTCTGAGTAAGCAGAGTAACAACCAAAACAGGAATTCTGAATGTGTCTGAACACAGTTCTGCAGTCAAGAATGAAAATCTGGGTAAAACTCTTACACATAATTACAGACTCTTACATATAATTATAGAATCCTTAGTTCTCTGATTAGTTTGAGCTTTGAGAAGATTTTAAGGCATACGGCTTTAATGTCTTGAATTTTAGAAATCCTCATTTTCTCGTTCGAAATGATGCAATGGTAAACATTCTCCTAAAGTAAAAGAAGTTATTCTGTTTCTTGCCAGGGTTCTTCTAAGAATTCTTCCATTTAAATGTGTACTTAAAATGTACTACTTTCACCTTATGTTCAAATAACTAAGCTTGGTCTTGCAGTTCTGTATAGAGTACTGCAGGACTGTAACATAATCTTTGACAGACAAAGTGTTTCTAATCCCTCCAGGGGCTTTATATCATGCAAAGTTCTCTCTGTGCACTGGTATTTACTCTGTACAGTGAACACCTTAGGCCTTCATGGGAAAAGATTGTTCCTGTTCTCCTGTGAGAGGGCAGAGTGAGAGATTGTGGGTTATTTCCTCCTACATCACTTATGACACAAATCTGTGTTTGTTAGAGTGAAAGCTGATTAGATGCTGCTTTGGTGCATCAAGAGGATAATCTGAAGCAAAGTGTGCCACATGTTTGATTTACAGATAAATTGCCTCCATGGAATAGTAACTGAGAGCAGGTTTCTGTATGTCTGTCCTTGTTCTGGAGCACTGTGTCAGTGTGAGTATTTCAGCCCTAATCACGACAATGCCTTGGGAGTGCCTCCGGGTTCAAATGATGGCTTTTCAAGCAATGTTACAGGGAAGAAACCTGACATATTAAAAACCATTATGATCACCCTCATATTATGCTTACACATGGAAGTGAATTAGGTCATGACTTTGGATGCCACATGAACATTGCAAAAGGCACTTCCCAGCCCAAAGTTCAGTTGCAGAGAACACATTGAGAGTAAGACAATTTAAAAACACAGGCTGAGCACCACTGTGGCCTGTTACTCCAGTCTCAGTTCAGATCAGCATTCACAGTTCAATACCAACCTCACACACAAGACAAATGCCAAGTAAGCCTTGATTCATTAAGGTCTTGAAGATACATGAACTTCCATAAAACAGAAAGGCTAGAAAATTAACTGGAGGCTCCAGCTCTGCAGGTACACGAACACTGCAGCGTACAAATACCAGACATGTCAGCTTCTCTCCCTGCTCCACACTAAATAATTCATTTGCTAGTGGGTTTGAGGAAGATGAGAATGGTATTTAAGTTATGTGGTGGTGTTTGCCAAAATGAGTAATACAGGAATATGTATTTTTGTGGTTACTGATGTGAGGCCATGTCAGTTTAGAAACAGGACTGTGTGCTACAGCTGTACCTGCAGAGAGCTGGATTCAATTCCAGGCTCCTTTCAGGACTGATCCATCAGTTTTGGGTTTGTTTTTCCAAACAGGAAAACAGGGTTCAGTGTAGGATTGGTCACCCACAGATGCTGCAGAAACAAAGGGTGACTTCTGACAGAGCATGTTGTCTGTGTGCAGATTTATATATATATATATATTTTTAATATATATATATATATTTATATATATATGTATATGTATACCGTCTGCCTGTTGTGGGGCAGGAGGAGCATCTCCATCCTCTTTCCAGAAGGTTGGCATTCACAATGAAACATTAATCATTTCACATCATTCTGTGTGCGGGGACTCTGAACAGTTGTGGCAGGAGCAAAGAATCCTCTGCTTCTGTTGCTTACTGTGTCTCTAGGAAATCATTAAGGGACTATGTTCCTGGAAGTGAAATGGAATGGCATTTGCACTGTTTGCTCATTCATTTCAGATCTCTGTCCGCTTCATCAAGTCACTCAGACTACCTACAGTTTTTTGTACAGCATCTGTCAGCATTGTAGTGCATTAGCATTGGGGTAGTTGAGGCAAAAGACAAGAACCACAGAAAATCGAGTCCTAATATAGTCTTCAGTTCCACTTTTGAAACAAGTCCAGTTCCTTGCATGCAGATTTGATGAACTTTCAGCTTTTGTTGGTTTTCCTCTGCTCACTTATTTCTGTGTTACATCTTTTTGTCAGCTGCTGTCCCCTTTCTTCCCTTTTCTTGCAACTTCATATGCTTTTTCACCGATAGGTTTCTCTGTGATGGTCCCAAGCAGCTGAATTGGAATCTGGAGTCAAGTATAAACCTTCCTGATGTTCAAAGAGTTTCAAACAAAAGATTTGCTTTAAAAAAGCTCCTATCGTATTTCCAAAAACATCCACTATAAAGGCACTGCATGTTGCAAGTGGTGGCACCAAACCCAGCCATCACAGCTCATAGGATATAGAGTTGGAACTACAGTCACATCTGTAGTCCAAGGGCTGGCCAAAACAGGGAAATGATATAATGGAAAAGCTCTTCTTCGAGAATCTGAAACCAAGTCCAAATATTAATGACATTCTTGCCCTATGAGTTAAGGAAAGATCATTATCCCATTTCACAGACGGGTGAAATCTGAAGCAAGGTGACAAATTTAGTCAGTGGTAGATTGAAGAATGGAACCCATTTCTCAGCCTCTTGGTATGTGCTCTAGCTCCGTGTGTACCTGCACACTGACATTGTTTAAGTTTACATTTAAATACTAAATAGTTTTGCTAACAAGAGAGGAAGTATTTCAATGTATTTAGTCAACAGGTAAGGAAAAATACTTGGGACAGACAAAAATGGAAAGGAAAATCAAAACAGCCAGAGACTTGGCCTAACAGGAATGAAAATAATACTTAGCACTTGCAGGAACAAATCTTTCTCTGGCTGGAACTGTATAGTTCCAGCCCGAGGTGTCCTGGTGGGCTTCTGGTCAGGGGAAAGCTTGGCCTGGACAGCATTTTCCTTCAGAATGGATCAAGTTCCTTTGGAATGGATAAGGTGGGCAGTGAGATTGGAGTGAATAAGCAGCTACTTTTAGGAAGAAAAGAAGAAAATAAAACAGTTAATTAAACAAATAAATCCTAAAAACTAGACTTGCTTCCCCATGGGAGGAACCTCATTCCCACTGTCATCTGCAGAAAAGCCAGAATGGTCAGATGTAATTACAGGCCTTTTAACCTCCTGCTTATGGTATATATAGGTCAAAGAGAACCTTTCAGAGAGCAGTTGTTTTGAAAGGAATAATTAAAAGGGCAAAAAAAGAGCAAAAGTCATTGTTTTTCGTGAGAGATTTTCTAACAATTGGTCTGTGCTTGATGATAACTGAACCCAGACATTATTTTCTACCTATCTTCTCTTACTCCCAGTAAAAGTACTTCAGTTCTTCCTTCATTTATTTACTTTATCAGAATTATCTTATTTTATTCTTTGTTTTATACTCTCTCACAGCTTTCTTTTTTTAAGGAGCAAGAGGTGAATTAGAGAGAGTTTCTCAGACCTTAACATGCGTCTGAAATATTGAATAACCACATAGAATGCAGCTACAATAAAAGAAACATCTGGTGCTTGTTTGTCAGGATTGAAATAATGCCCTTTAAAACATCATGCATGTAGTTGGGACTGACTTATAGAAAGCACAAAGTTTCAACCCATACATCAAGTCTAGCAGTAAAACTTTTCTCTCCAGGATGATGAATTTCACATGTTTGACCAAAATTTATGTATGTCACTTGCTATTGTGGCTTCAGATATACATGACATCTGGGAATGACCTGATGACCTTATGCACCAAAACTGAACACTTGAGCTCTAGGAAAACTCTTTTGGCTGTCAATTAATAATTGGCTGTTTAGTTGTGAGCTATTAAGTATTGACCACATAATCTAAGGCACTCTGCTAAAATTGATTGTGTCCTTTTTACTTTGGTATCCATATGTGATGTGTTATGGAAGGCTCTTCTGTGCCATCCTCAGCCAAGTTCAGTCCCCAAGTGCCAGTGAATGTCTGCAGTCACTGCCTGTGTGAAGTGAGATGCTGTTCTCACAAAGCAGGAGGAGGAAGGCATCGGGGATGCCCTGCACTTCTCTACTCAGAAAGCTGGCTCTACCTGCATCTGGGTCCCTTGAGCTTATGATAAGTCATAGTAAAGAAGACAAGAGAAAGCCCCTTTTTTTTTTTCTTTTTCTTTTTTTTTTTTTTTTGCAC
>VYZR01009204.1:27893-47250 GCA_013400675.1 Oxylabes madagascariensis | reverse complement strand
TGCATTAATTGATTATTACCAGATTGATTATTGTGGCTGAACTAAATTTAATGTTGTCATAATAAATCATTATTATTATTATGATGACTCGGCTAGTTCATTTATAACATGGGGATATAATTGTTAAAGTTGTTAAGGTTTATGCTCACCAGCAGGCCCTGTGGGGAAGGCACAGCTGCAGGCTCCACGCTCGGAGCCGCTTGGGGCTGAGAGGCAGCGCTGAGGAGGAACGCGTGGGCAGCATGTGAGCGAGAAGCTGATTGGGTGATAAGGCACGTGGGCAGCAGACTGCAGCTGAGCCAGCCAATGGGTGCCCTTCTTCTGTTAAGTTTTGGTTATGTCCGGTTGAAATTAAAGGTGTAAAAGGGGCGGCGGGGTGGGATTTCTACAATAAAGGGCTCTCCTTCGGATACGTGGGCGTCCGTGTGTCTTTGTTTCCCCATTGCTACACCCTCCCAGTAAGTTTGCTTCTGATACGGGAACATCTCTTTGTTCACAAANTCCATTAGTCCATAGTTGATGTCGGCTCATTTTGGCTAGGGTCTTTTGGTGATAATCACACTTCTGGCTGTAGCAAAGCCCCTTAGGAGTCTTTGGCAATTTTAATAATAGGCGGTAATTTGCTATCACAGACAGGTGGGGAGTCGTCGGGAAGCAGGAAGTGGAGCAGGCGGTGAGTAGACGGAGAGCAGCGGAGGCTTAACTCGAGGAAAGGTAAGGGATTTGGGGGTTTCTAGGGGACAGAACCTGTAACCATTAACTGGGGAATAAGGGACTAGAACTGGGATTACAGATCACAACTTAGGGGGAGGAGAAACTGGGATTTGGGGTACAGACTGGGTACAAACAGAATAATTAACACTCTTAATACAGCAATTAATAATAGTATAATTGACACTCTTAATACAACAGTTAATAAAACACTTAATATTCAGGAGCCTCTGAACTTTATCCATCTCATAGTCTGCTTAGGCATTCTGCCACCTGTACTACACTTACGCCACAGTCTACTGAAATCTGTAGTGGATCAAGTCCTTACTGGACAGTGAGTCCAGATTCCTGGAGCACAAGCAGCTCCTGAATACAGTTTAATTGCCTTGATACTATTCACTTTTCACTTCTGTGGAATATGGGTGTAATAAATATATGGAATAATTCGTGTAGATTTTAGAATTTAGATGTAGAAACATGAAGTTCAAGCCTGCAGCCCAAGCACCCTGGATCCTACAGAAAGATAAAGAACAATAGGCTCTAATCACCCAAGCCGACAAACATCGTCCACGCCCGAACACAGCTAAGCGGCCATCTGCTCGGTGATTAAATCAGCTCCTCGCGGCAAGGTGGTTCCATCACTTCTGAAACCCCTGAAAAGAAATTCCCTGCAGGCGGGTATCAGACTGAGAGTTCTAAGAATCAGACTGTACTCCGAAACTGCACGTCCACGCACACCCATCACACACAGGCTGCAGGACCGGATGAGGGCATTCAGAACTCTAAGCCACGAGATCCGAAAGGAAGATCTGCCCTTTCAGAGAAATTAACCAAGAACTATACCAGCATTCAGTCTACCTTCGCAAACAATAAACTGTGTAAAGAAAAGGACATTTGAAATTAAAATGAACTCGGTTACATCATTGCAACTAAAACTGTATTTAAAGTGCGGCACAGGCTGTGTGACTTCGGTGAATTATCGGAATCCATGCTTTACGCTGGTCTCTGAGAAACACCCCACCGATTCCCGGGCTCGGTGCTGCATTAATTGATTATTACCAAATTGATTATTGTGGCTGAACTAAATTTAATGTTGTCATAATAAATCATTATTATTATTATGATGACTCGGCTAGTTCATTTATAACATGGGGATATAATTGTTAAAGTTGTTAAGGTTTATGCTCACCAGCAGGCCCTGTGGGGAAGGCACAGCTGCAGGCTCCACGCTCGGAGCCGCTTGGGGCTGAGAGGCAGCGCTGAGGAGGAACGCGTGGGCAGCATGTGAGCGAGAAGCTGATTGGGTGATAAGGCACGTGGGCAGCAGACTGCAGCTGAGCCAGCCAATGGGTGCCCTTCTTCTGTTAAGTTTTGGTTATGTCCGGTTGAAATTAAAGGTGTAAAAGGGGCGGCGGGGTGGGATTTCTACAATAAAGGGCTCTCCTTCGGATACGTGGGCGTCCGTGTGTCTTTGTTTCCCCATTGCTACACCCTCCCAGTAAGTTTGCTTCTGATACGGGAACATCTCTTTGTTCACAAAAGTAGCCTCCGTTGCTCTTTAAGTTGGTTGGCCTGTCTTTTCATTACTGGCAGCAGATCACGGAATTTCAAAAACAAATACAAAAAAACATTAGAGAGACCCCCATTCAAAGTCAATGGTATTATGAGCAGAACCCCTCCTGTTCCAGAAAGGAAGATGCATTCATCTTAGTGGCTTTCTGTCATAGCTCATTAAGCAAAATCAAAATTAATCAACATACCACAATTTCTTCATTTCCAGCTGTGATAAGCTGAAGTTGTGTCTCTGACATATTTCTCTTTAGAGATGCTGCTTAGGCTTGTAGCCTTTATTTTAGCAGAGATTTAACAGCTTGTTAAATATGGACATTGATTTGTTTCTACCAAGAAAATAGCATTCACCATTATTTATGAACGGAAAAATGTCGACAGAATGATGTCTATAACGTATGACATAATGGGGACTTTAATCTTGGGGGGGCTCTTATGTGCAACATTAGAGAACAGTGCATAGCTGAAAAAGATGAGTTGTCTGTGGTCATCGGCCCTTTTATGATTTAGGTCTGGTTGTTTACATGGAACTATTTTTTTTCTTTAGTTGTAGACTTTTGCTTTTAAAATGTGCATATAATGACATTTCTGCTTTTAGAAACTATCTGCCCAGTCAAAACCACTCTAAATGTTATAAAAAACAGTGTCTTTTTCTGTCTATTTTAAAGGGACAATCGCTTGTATGGCTGGAAAGCCATAGCCATCTGATAGGCTCGTGGCAGAAATTGAGTTCAGATGAGGAGAGTGCTCTTTATTCAGTGACCCACACTAATTAATAGTAAAAAGGAAGTGTTTAACATTTTGCTCTAAAAATATGTGGTTTGGGATTGTTTGTTTCTGGCATGGAAAGATGTTGCTGCAAAATAAACCAATATTACATTAAAATAAAAATTTTAATATCCCTGCAGCTTCACTGTGGTCCCTTTTTCTGTCAGCTTGTCTGAAAAGTAAAGGGATTGCATCAGCACAACCAAGTGTAAATTTTATCAATTCCCCTTTAACAGTGTACCTCAGGTAATGAACTTACTATTTGTTAGCTTTTCTAAAAATACCCTCATGGAATTCTGCTGCAGTATTTCACCTAGCCTTACTTTGAGAATTGATGTCTCGAAATTACTTGACATAACATCCTGTCCCTCTCCCATGTCTTTCCTGTTAACATTATTGATGGGAGATGCTCATAGGAAACTGCTCAAGGCTGGCTGCATCTGGAATACAGATGGAGGAGCTCCGTGGGCGCAGGGACATGGAGCGTGCTCTGCGCTAGGTGGTGCTGCTGGGAGGAGCTGCAGCCTTCTCAGGGAACCAGTGCACTTACTACCATCACCTTTGAAATAAGAGGGGTTCAAAGAGGTTTTAAAACGTAAAGAATTGATTCCCTAGATTCTTAGCTTTTTAATGGCCTCTTGTGAGGGAGGAGCTCTTGGGAAAAGTGAGGCAAATGCTGTAGAAAGTGACTTATTTGTACTAATGGGTTGCATGAACATGGTCTGCTGTTCCTGAGGGACTGAAGCCCATAGTAGTATGCCCCTGTATCTTGGCCAGAATTTCTGCTTTTCCAGGATGTATTATACAAGGATCTCGTGGATTCTAAACTCTAAACTTAGAGGCCTAATTACAGCATCTTGAGAAATTTGTTCACAGTTTACAAATTTGATTGCTTTCAGCTGTTCATCTAAGTGTATAGTGAGGGACATAAGTAAAAATATTGCAATTTGTAAGGGTGCTGAGTACCCTCTCTTTTGACTGACATTATTTCAAATTATTATTAATTTTGAAAACTGAGGTTCTTTTATTTAGATGCCTCATGATATAGTTTGCTACTAATTTCATCATCCAAGTTTGAAAACTGTGCCCATATAATCACTTAGGTCCCGAAAGATGACCCCTCTAATCTTAATTGGCAAGGAGGTGGCTTGAGTTATCTTGATGCTTTCCAGATAATATTTAGACAAAGAATGTCTGCATTATTCTTTTTCAGTTTGAAATCTCAGATCTAGTACTAGGGAGGAAGCCTGGAAAACAATAACCTCCTTGTCAGGGACTCTGGTTTCTGTTGGGAACGGTCACTTGGCCTGTTCAGTTAATAAGCCCCAGAAACCTTCTGAATTAGAAAGAGCAAAGGATGTTAGTTTAGAAGGTCAGAAGATTAACAACAGAAAGGGCAGTTGTACTCAAGGTCCTTTTCTGAGCAAAGTTTAGCAGCACAAAACAAAGCTGGGAGAAGAATTGGTAGGAGTTAGAACACCTCTGAGTTACATATTTCTAGACCTCATCTTCTCAGCGTATAAATTGTCGTGTCTTCCTTGGAACTAGTACAGTTATACCTGTTTGTATTGGTAAGAACTAGCTCAAGTGCTTAGACTTGTTATTGCTTCGAAATAGGCTGATGAAAAACCTTTCAAAGACACTTGAAATTTTAAATTGAATTAATGGATAAGATCCCTATTTCCTGGTTCTAATTTATGTGGAATGCTAAATACTTTGTTTTGTTAGGAAAAGGAAAATGAAGTTTCTTCATCTTCTTTTTATCCGCCAGATGCAGTGGAAAGCTTTTGAATTTAGCACATACACAAAGGTCAGGGCACCAGAGTAAAACCTGCGGTTGTGCAAATGACACAGCCTCTATAGCTTCAGGACATGGCCCTGTTGGGAGGTCAGTCCAGACCTAAATGAGAATATATTCCTTTGAATTTACTCATTCTTCTTCTGGACATTTGGAAAAAATACCATAGTCCTCTATCCCTGGAGACGATGGTCCTTTAAGAATCTCTAATGACCACATATTAGCTCAGTCCATCTGTCTGACTAAGTCAATCTTAAAAGACCTGCATTGTCTTCAGAGAGCTGACACAGTTTGATTACTTTTCTATTGACAGCTATGGCTTTATTAATGCCTTTTGTTCAAGAAAAGGAGAATTGCTGGGTTCCTGAAAGCCTCTATGAAAATCCCTGGTTTCAAATGTCGTGGTAACCCCTTAATGGGAAAGAAACAAGTCTTCTGCATTAGTAATTATAGGGAGCGTTTCCAGTTTAACAACCAAACTTCAGCAATGTCACAGCCTGAAATAACAAAGCAAGGCTGTGACACCCAGAGCACGGCTCTCACTTTCCTAGCATTGTTTGGATTTTTGGAGTGACCACATGGGGAAACTACCAGCCATAGCTCAAAGGAAAGGTTGGGGTTTAATAGCTGTTTTATCAACATCTCTACCTTTTGCCTGACTGAAGTGCACATTTGGAGACATCTAATAATCTAATGTATATCCTATGAGCTATTTCCTTAAAAGTCTCTGATAGGAACAGGAACTTTGTTCCTTACTGTTGGACATACCTGTGAAGGACTCTTTGGCTTGGAGCTGGCTTGATTTTATCTCCTAGAGATTTATGTAGACCAGTGTATCCCAACCTCAGGAGCCTAGGAAGCTCCTGCCTCAGATCCTCTACTCTCCTGGCTTAGTCCTTGTCTTAGGTTGCCTGTGAGCAAGTGCAGTGACTTGACTGCTTAAAGAGATGTTCGTTATCTTGTCTGAAGTTATCTTGTGCTGAAGAGAAACACCCCCAAAATTAATCAAATCAATCTGAATAGCTTCTTTCAGCTAAAGGAAAGGAAAGTTGGGGAAAGAAAAAAGGACACTAATGTCTTATTTGCTAGTTTTTCAAAACCTATGGGGACTTTTCAGGACCTTCTTCATTCAGAGAGCCACCCTTGATTAAGAGTTCCACAAAAAAATACTTTAAAACGTGTAATGCTCTTCACAGAGGATGACTTTCACCCCAGGCCATGGATTCTGAAATCAATAAATCCTTGGTTTAGTTTTTTCTTTCTGAAGTACATTGTTTTGCCCAATAAAACAGAAAGCTCTGTTTAATCATGTGAATAGATTTTTTTTATTCCTTTTCAGACAGTACCATATTTTTAAATTGTCAGACTGTTAATGTTGTTTCTAAGCTGTTGCTTTCTGCCATGTTGCTTTGTCTGAACCAGAGAGGTTTGGGGATTGATGACTCCCTTTCAGCTGCCAAGCCACAGGGAGAATCTGACTTACAGGAGGCAGGAACTATTCAAGGCAGCTGGTGGTAGCTTGAACAGGAGGTAATGTCACTTGCATTCCTCACACTCTAAGTCAATGCTCAAATTTGTTATGTTACAAATGCTCAAATCTACATTAAAAGGTCCAGCTACTGAAAATCTATATTGGATGTTGGTTATTCATTATGGCCCTTCTACAAAATTAGTTAACAGTTTTTAAGTTGTTTTCCAAAACAGTGTTCTAAACTAATTTATATTACAGACAGAACATTAGTCTGAGACAGAGTGATCTTGATTTTCCTCTTTCCTGATATTTGTGGCTTTATTCTGGTACTGGCCCAGGAAAACACACCCATAAGCACCTCTAAAGCACAGTTCATGGTGATTGTGTTACTGCATTGCTACTACACGTTGCTGGATCAGGATCAAATTGTTCAGCAGTCTGAAGAATTAATGCCCAAGTGAAATGACAATCAAACTCCCTTTTGTTTTCAGAGCCGGAGAAGCAAATTTTACTTAGGTAAAGAAAATAATTCTCAATCTTATTGTATCCTTGTAGCACATCAGAAGATAGAACAGATATAAGATAGGTGGCCAGATTAAAGCCTGATTGTGGGAAAGGGCGCAGATCAATTCGTTCCCCATGAAAAGGGAATATTACAGGGAAGGAATTAAGATAATCATATCTATTTTTCTTAAGGAACATAAAACTGGCTAATGCTACTGTTTGTCCCTAACAATGCAATTTCCTATTAGTTAGGTCTCAAAAACCAAAAGGATAACTTGGCATTGGAAATCCCTCTAGCGTTTCAGCTTGGGAATAGTCAGTATTCTTTCAACTTAATAAGAATGCAGTAGAATATATGGTGCCACACTGCAGAAATGCTGTTGATGTTGCACACATTCATATTACCTTTCACCTACTGTCATGCTAAAGGCCCATAGTAAATTAATTTGGCAGATAAATTTACTATGGCAATTTGCCTTCCAGTTGTATAATTTATTCATGTCAGAAATAATTTATTATATTCTCCCTTAAACCAATCTTTTCTCTTTTTTTTCTTCCAAGGGTACCACCTTAGTAAATAAAATCTATTGTTTACACTGAGCCTTGTGTGACTTCACAGTGGTCAGTCAATAACCTCAAGAGGATCGTTTTGGTCACATTAGTGGTCACTTATTTGTATAGATGATGGAGTGCCCTGGTCCCATCTGTACATATATTACTTTCTTTTGTCTTAGAGGCACTGTTGGAAAGATTAATTAGGTCCATCTGTAGGAAAGGATCAGCCTTAGGGGATTCAGGTAAATAAAATAAATGCCAAGGGGCAGAAGTGCTGAAGGCCATGTTTTGAAAATCAAACTGTTTTTCATAACATTAATGGGGAAATTACATACAGAAGGAGATTGAAAGAAAAGTAAAACTGTCATTTAGTCTGGGTTATTTCAGCATGACCTGGTAAACATCTCCTATTGCTGCTGTGGTAGGAAAAAGGATCTATGAATTGGGCTAAAGTAAAACCCATGGGCAACATTCTCAGCTAATACAAATCAATATAACTTTCTGATCTTCACTTTATAACAAGTAGAGACTCGAGTCATGTCTGCCAGAGTGACCTTATTTCTGTCCTTCATTTGAGTGATCCGACATGCAGTAAACTGATCCTAATTCACATTCTGTCTTAATTTTTTTTATTGTAACTGTGCTGTATACCTTATGGGTCTTACACCACTTCTCTGTTTTCCTTTCCTTTAAGCTTCTTTCCACATTTTCTTCCTTATCTTTCCTTCCCTTTCCTTCCCTTTCCTACAAACAGTTCAGCATGCAAATGACTCTCATAGCATTGAGCTAACTGATATGATCACAGCTTGTAAAATAGAAACTCAGCTCTTACTGACTTTTATGTCATTTATTAGTTTATATGTAATTAATTAGTGTAACTAGTGCATAAACCATGTGAAATTTGTTGCCATTTAAGTTAAATGTTACATCTCACTCTGTTGCCTTATCAGCCTAAGTGGGGATTTATGTTCCACCATGCAATGGGATTACAATCCACAATGTTTTCATGAAACACCAAATGGAAAAACAGAAAGACCATTTTTCTCACTGAGCTTAGGTTGTATTAAGGGACATAAATACTAGAGATGTTTTGCTTTTAAACTCTTGTTGGAGCGAAGTTAGGTTCCTTTTGAGTTTGGAGTTTAACTCATGGTGACTTCTAAATTAATTAGTAAAGCCAGAGAAACATGAAGGCTTATTTTTGAGAAAAAGAGGAAAATCATAAATTATTTAAAAGAAAAGAGAAGCAGCATGCAGAAGTGATACAAAAAGAAGTGTAACTCAAAGGGTAAGGGGGGAATGACTGTTGGTGATCAGTTCAGCTACTGTGGCTACATGAAGAACTACAGGTGAGAGGGAAGCCATTGGCTCTGGAAATGCACGTGCCTGTCTCCTGCCTGTGCTGGCAGCAGTGTATCCTCACTGTCAGAGGGGAGCAACTCCTTCTGGGGTTGAACTTCGAGGTCTAATTCTGAATAGTTACTAGGTCTGCTTTACGCAGGGCTAGAGGGAAACTGCCTTTCTGTATAAGGTGTGAATCTGTATACATTGCCACAGAGAGAGGCAGACACTCTAGAGTGTAACTGGGTTTTTGTTTTAGAAGCTGTATTGTATAGGTGGAACAGCGCCTCATGGTATTTAGGTAAGATTATAACATATATAAAAATGTAATTTAATATTTCTATATTTAGGATAAATAGCACAATGTGCCGCCATTGCAGAATAGAGCCTTTATTGACTGAAGGCACTTCTTCCTTCCAGCCTGCTGCACTTTCTAGATGAAGGGTATTTTGAAGGCTCCCTCTTGGTCAATGACCACAGTGCAACACCTAGAACATGCATCCTGCATGTTAGAGACACTCTCTCAGGTGACATCTGCTGGAATAGTTCTTGTTTGTATCACTGGGTCAGCAAACAAAAGAACTTAAATGGTCCTTTAAAGAATCAATTGTCCTCCCTTGAAATCTTCTGAGCCAGTTTATTTTCTCACACAGAGATAGGACTTCCCATCTGGTTTATGCTGCTCATACTCATTGTCATAGGTACCTAAGGACTTTGTCCTGCAAAGAGTGAGCCATCACACTTCCGCTGGGCTCCAGGTATACACATTCTGCAGGATTCTGGAAGCAAAGCTGGACCATGGTAGCATGTTTTCAGTTGTGCAATTGGGAAGTTGAAACTGAAGGTCTGAGCAAGGTTTTTCTTCAGTGTTTTGTACACTACACAGGCTTGTTATATGTTTGTTGGGCCTGCAGCCTTATATTTGAAAATCTTAAACCTACTTGCAATAGGAAACTTTTTGTGTGCCTGTCTTTTTTTTTTCACAAGTGTTTTTCTTTGAGGCGATTTGAAATTTTCAACAAAGTGGTTCAGATGGAGACTAATTTATTGTTATTTACTAAAACAACTGAAGGATGCTTCATGCTCTGGTTTTTGTTTTTGGTTTGTGTTGTTCTGTGTTTCTCTTTTTAGAGAAATCCTATTATTGAAAACATATTTCTCTCTGAAATGTTCATTTCCTGGAAAAAACTCAGATTTTTCATCGAAATATTTCAGTTAAAGAGCTATGGCTGGTCTCCAGGGTGTTCTTCTGAAAAGGCAGAAACACTAATCAGTAGAAAGAGTGACAATCAACAGACAAATACTTGGTTCTGCTCTATGGTTCTTACTCAGGTGAAATTCTTTCTGGAATAAAAAATGAGAGCAAATTTCAGCATATACAGAATCGTGCCTAACCCTGAAGTAACTCTCAGAACTATTCATTTTCCAGGAGTAAACACGTTTTATACGTAACTCAAGTAACCTACATATTCATTTTACAGAATCTAACAAGTGAAGCATGGTTGTGAATATACCATGAAGTTGGCTCAGCAAAGGTTTTCCTATAATTAAAATACATCTGGCTCTGTTCTGAGTGGGAAATCACAGGCCTCTGAATGTTTTGCGTATTTCCTTAGGCACAGCAGCAGCAGCAAAACTCCATAAGCCTTAACCTGTCAAATTCTGTTCCACTTTATCATGTTGATAAATCAGCTGCAGTAAGGAACTTTGATCTAGCATCTTTGACCTGAAACCGAGGGATTCAAAGCAAAGACAATGGAAAATGTCACGGAAAGTATGAGAGGCACAGAATAGCACTGAAATTAGCACACTGGTGTTAATTTAAGTAAGTGTGAAATAGCTTGCTGTGTTTCTCCGTAAAAGCTTCTGACCACCACGGACACTGTTCTTCCTGATGCCAGTTCTGCACCTACATCTTCCTGCTGCCAACGGTGCGCCAGAGCACTGACGGAATGCGTGGCCATGGCCAGGGAATGCTTTAGGCGTTGCGTATCTTTGTCCTTCACCCTTCTCGAAAGGGAGATTCGGCTCAGGGCTCAGGGCACTGACAGCTTCCACTTCATTTGTGGGACAAGTGACAATCGGGCTCTCGTTCTTGGGCAGCCCCAGAAGAGGCAGCTGTGGAGCCTGCAAGGCAGGCGGCAAGCGGTGATGGATGGAGAGGGCAGGAAGGATGGATGGATGGGTGGATGGATGGGTGGATGGATGGATGGATGAATGGATGGGTGGATGGCCATGACTGGGAGGGGGCTGGCTGTCTGGCAGCGTGGTGCTGGCTCGGGGGAAGGGGTGGGGGGCCCGGTGGGTGTGCCCGGCTCTCCCTGCCGTTGCCGCCGCGGTCCGCCCCACTCACAAGGTGCCTGAGCCGGGGAGCGAGCAGCAGCGCCGCGTCCTTGCCGCCCTCCGCAGCGCCCGCCCCGCCATGCCCAACTTCGCCGGCACTTGGAAGATGAGGAGCAGCGAGAATTTCGACGAGCTACTCAAGGCGCTGGGTGAGGCGCGGGGGAGCCGGGCAGCGGGCTGTGGCCCGCGGGAGGAGACACGGGGTGGCAGCTGCAGCCGCGCTCCAGTGCCCGGTGTCTCCCGGGAGAGCTCCGTGCGTCGGCCGCGGGCAGGAGAGGCTCCCGCCGGTGCGGGGCACGGCTCAGAGCCCTACCCTAGGAGGGGCGGCTGGGGCACGGCACGGTCCCCGACTCACCTACGGGTGCCGGCGGTCCTGCCCGGGGAGCTGGGGAGCTGGGCTGCCGCTGGCCCGGCGTTCTGCCGCGGGGATCTCTGCGAGAGCCCGCGTGTGCCGGCTGTGCGGAGCCTGCCAGAGCGCCGCAGCTGTGCCGTGGGGCTACGCGCGGTGCCCCGGTCTCTCGCCCCACTCCCCGATCTATGTGCGTGATGCTGAGCGAGGTCAGCCTGCGGCACGGCCGGGAACTTCAAGCTCTGCTTCCTCCCCTCTTCGCCCAGGTGTTAATGCTATGCTCAGGAAAGTGGCGGTGGCAGCAGCCTCCAAGCCCCATGTGGAGATCCGTCAGGACGGGGACCAGTTCTACATCAAAACTTCCACCACTGTCCGCACCACTGAGATCAACTTCAAAATCGGGGAGAGCTTTGAGGAGGAGACGGTGGATGGCCGAAAGTGCAGGGTAGGAGAAGAGCTGAGGCATGTGCACGTGTGTGGGGAGTGCGTGTGTTACCAAGTTCTTTTTAGATGGAACAAACACATCTGCTGCCCATGTCCCCAGACAGTGGCATTGCTGCCCTCCACCCTCTTACCAGAAGCACTCTTGGGAGCTCTTGGTGGTCACCACTTCTCTTGTCCCTCTTTCGGGAGAAAACTGAAATCCGAAGGCAACAGGACATGACAGGTCACAAAAGCAGAGTTTAGGGATCTGGTTTCCAGCTTGGCAGGGTTTCGTTCTCTTTTTGCTTCCCTCTCCCCTGAAGACCTCAGCTGCAGTGAAAGCTCTCCCCAGCTTCTGTCCCTGACAGAAACATGGGAAATGGTGGAGCAAGAGAGACCTCAAGAGTCAGGATTTAGTGCACAAATCTGACATAGCTTTTGTCCTAGATTGAATCAGATGAGTTCTCAAGCAGGACCACAGATTGTTGGTAGTTTGGGGCTGAAATCCTCTTTCACACCCTTGCCAAGTGCATGTGTCCGGTTTACTGATAGATAGCTCTTTAACAGTGTAAGACAGACTTTCAGCTAGTATTATACCAGCCACAGTTACACCATCTCCTTGAGCAGAACTGCATTAGAGGGCATTCACTGGAGTGTTTGGGGCTTGATTCTGTGTGTGAGACCCTGCTCCTCTACCTTTGTAACCGCTTCTGTGGCCATGGAGGGAGATTTAAATCGGCAGCATCTGACACCAGGTGTTTGCTGGTGTAGATATGTGGGATCTGAGGTTTGGGGAACTGGGCTGTGGTCATAGCTGCCTTTTGAAAACCATTATTGAAGGCATGGGTTAGTTATGCTTTCTTTGGGTAGTTTACTCTCGTAATTATAAAGTATATATAAATGTATATAAAACTATTATCAAACAAGTACAAATAAAGATTATCAGAATGTAGTCTCAAATGAGGATCCAGTTTTTAAAGTATCCAGTGCTGGTGAAATAATCTACTTCCCAAAACATGATCTCTCCTAATTCATGGGGCAGCTTTTGAGACAGTTTTTATCCCTAAAAATTCAGAACTTAGTGTCTTCAGTTCAATTACTGTCGACATAAATTTATGAAAAAGGAAGCAGATTCTGGGAATCAGTTAATATTTAGAACATCCACTTGCTCTCTAGGACGAGTTATCGTATATTTAACAGTTTGTCCAGGAAATGTTGCTGGCTTTGTTAATTTACCTTGTTCGGCAGAAGTGTCTTCATACATAATGCGTATACGATAAATGTGACCTGCTTTCTAGAGAAGGATTTATTGCTGCAGATGGAAAAACAATAATTATGGTTGCAAGCTATGAAAGTTGGAAAAACCTGAAAGAAATAGGTTTTGTGAAGTAGTAAATTTTTTCCATGTGTTGTGAAATTATTTATAGTCCACTCTCAGGAATAAGTTGTACTGCTGTGTATATAACCAAGATGTGGCCACAGAGCAGAAACTGACAGATAATAAAATAATACTCCAGAATGTCGTTTGCAGGATCTGGCAAAACTGCTGACTGGTGATAGATTTTGATATACTTTATGGTGGGGAGGGTTTTGTACTGCCAAATAACTTGATCCATTGTGCAGACAAAGAGGGAATCATATGTGGTTGTACTTCGAGGTACAGCTTCTATAACTGCCATTTGAGATGGCTTATTGGCTTATAAAATCTATTGTTTTGAAAAATATTTTACAAGTAAACAGCTAATTTTAAATCAAAGTAAAGGGTTTTTTCCCTTGGAAAGTCTGGGATTATTAACTTGAATTTAGTTATACGTACACACACACATATGTATATGTATATGTATATGTATATGTATATGTATATGTATATGTATATGTATATGTATATGTATATGTATATGTGTATGTGTATGTATATGTATATGATCACAGACTATTAAATGCCTCCCCTGTGTAGTTATAAAGCAATTACTTGAACATTCATTATAGACCATCTTTCTGCACAGCTGTTCCATTGCATTCTGGAGTAATACTTCAGTGCTTGAGTGGAACAGAGCAAGCAACAGACAGGGCTTGCCTGTTTGTGAAAGTTAAACAAAATCCTGTAGTTTCAGATTCTTTTATTTTTCAGTGGTTTCATATTCATTATTCAAATGCTTTGAAAAATGCCCAAGGGTATTTCAATCTCCAGATTCACAACCTTAAGAAAGTAATGTCACAAACACTTGAATTCTAACAATGTTTCTTTAATTTAGCTGTGATTTATTCTAGTTTGTTAGCTCAATATGTTTAGTACACAGGTATCTTGCACAGTGCCATAGAGCAGGAAAGATTGTAAGTGACAAATACTGCATTATTTATGACCACAACATGATATATACAATTGTTTATGCTTTTACTCTTAGGAGACTTTGTAGTGATAAATAACATGTCAGATCAAATCATATGTGTACAAAAGATGCTTGGGAATGTGTGGACACTACATTAGCATGTTCCTAAGTTACACTTTTCAACATCAAGCATTTGATGGAAAGTGAGTGGCTTCACACTGAAAAGACACATTTGCAATTACTTTGTTACTAATATGTACCTCTTTCCAAAATGCCCCATCATACCTTAATTTTTATTTCACCACTTTCCACTGATGACTTTTTTCCTTTGCCTTTATCTATCTATGTTTTGCTCTTTAGTGGAGCAATTATTCTCACTACTGCTCATTGTTGTCTCTCTCTCATGCTGCTCGGGAATATAATTAATATATTTCCTAATGGTTTTCTTGCCTGCAGAGTTTGGCCACTTGGGAGAATGAAAACAAGATCTATTGCAAACAAACTCTTATTGAGGGAGATGGTCCCAAAACATACTGGACTCGAGAACTAGCTAATGATGAGCTGATTTTGGTAAGAATCTTGAACCTGCTCAATACATGCACCATATTAACAGATTTCTTTGTTATCACATAGTATGAGTTATTATTTTTCCTTATGTAAATCCATCTGGAAGACTACCGTTTTCATAATCCTCTACCCTACAATTAATACGTTGCTTTTTTTCCTTTCTTTTTATTTTAAAAACAAATGGAGACATATGCATGTTCTGACTTGCATTTAATTGTTAAAATATTCACTATACTGGTAGAATAATCACAAGTCGGCCACTTCTGCTCTGTACATTCACAGCATCATCGAATTTGCTTGATTTATTGCAGATTTTCTCTGGTGAAAGTGAGATCAAGGCATTTGACCTCATTTCTGGAGAATCTTCTTTTTAGGCATGAGCATAATGTTACTTCTTATCCACAGTCACATGATATATAGCAGGAAAGATATGCATGTTGTTAGCATGCTATAATCTCTCCTGTTTATGAAAAGTATGTAATTTCCTGCCATATCTCTGCCACCTTCCCCAATCTCCTGATCACGTCCAAGCCAGATTCAGAATTGCCTTCACGGGTTTATTAGAAATACAGAGATTTGTACATTTGCTGTCAGCCAACATCCCCCCAGTGGTGTGTGAGCTTCCATCTGGCAGCAGGGTGACTGTGGGCATTCTGAGCAGCACCTCTGCAACCGCTTGGCCATGCCCGCCCTCAATCGCGCGCGTTGTTTATTCAGATTGTACTTACTTCTCTTAGAGTTCTCTTTGCTGCATCTTTTCTCAGTAGTCACTCCACATTAATTTACCAGTATCCACACCTGAGTAAAGACACAGTAGCACAGTTCAGCTTGCATTCAGAATCATTTTATTGCACACGTTCTTTCTTATTACTGAATTCTGGATAAATAGTTGATTAGGCTGTTACACCTCATCAGTTTGGACATGGAAGACAGCCTCCTGGAGTGGTGGGTAAGAAAACATCAAAGCAGGGAGGTTTTATTTCAAACCATCACACTAACTAAACCTCTGCACTTTAAAAAACAAACAGCCTCCCCAGTGTTTCTCTAAAGCAGACAGAGTTCTGTTTTTAAGACTGCATCTGAAACAAAAACCGGACTCAAACCTAATCAAGTATAAACAAAAAGCTTCTAAGGTGTTAAAATTATTCCAGACATCTTGGAACTGTTCACCACCCCTTATGAGGACCTGTGCTGTTAGTGAAATCACACTGGTTTCTAATGAATGAATACTCCAATGCTGCATAATTTCTTTTGACTCAGCCACTGGAATTCTTTATATTATCACAAAACTTTAGGAGGCAAAGTACTTTTGATCTCTGCTTCGCATCTTTAGATGAAATGCAGTGGACAAAATATATTCTCAACTATAACTTTTCCAGCTTTCTAATAATACATTTCTGTAGTTTATTATTTAAGCAACAAGCTGATGGGGCAGCTGTTAAATAAAGTGCACTGCTCTGAACAAAGCAAGAAAGTTGCTCATAATACAATTGCCTCCTGCAAGCAGCAATGTGGACTTACCCTGCTGGGGAAGAATAATGAAGCTGGATAAGAAACCAGAGTGGTTCAAATATTTAAAGCCATCCAACCTTTTTTCTTATTTAACACAGTCTGTTGAACTTTTCTGAATTAATTAATTTTCTAATTAGGATATAAATTAGAACAACTTGCTTCTTATTAAAGTATTTTCATTTATAGGGACTCAGAACTTTCGATAAGTTGATTTACTGGTTAATTTCCTTGCCATTAAAATATACACATTTCTTTTAGTCTGTATATGTGTAGATTCAACTTCCAGTCATTACATATTGTGTATAAAGGAACCTAAATAATATGCCTAAAATTTGTTATTGCAAATACTTCTCTTAACATCACTGATCAAGCCACCTCTTAGAAGAACTTGCTGGTTGTGAAGCTAAACCACTGGAAGACCTTGAGACTTTCAATGTAAAGAAAGCTTTCATTGAATCATTATTTGAGTGCGCTTTTAACCCTGTCCAATTCATCATTTTCCCTCCTAAACTAAGAAAACCAGAATGGCATGTACTGTTTCACTAGTGATCTAGCACTTGATGTTACGGTGATTTCATCTCCCTACTCTTATCTAAAATGAGCCTGATTTATATGCAAAGGCTTTGTTAACTTTTTTCTGGTTTCCATTTCCCCAGACCAATGCCCTTCCCATTTCTCGCAAGCTGGAATCATGTTCATTGGTTGCAATGTGTGATTTTACTGTGGCCATTATGAAAATTTGGTATTTGTTTCCAAGTGATCCAGATCATTCTCTCTGCGATTTTTACTATTCAATATGATATACAGTTTCATTCTCCTACCTCTTTAAGCATAGTGGCCCCTTTTGCTTTATTAAATATTATGACAATAATGGGTCCTCAGGACAAGCATTTTCAAGCCCTCATGACATTTGATGGGACTGAATGTACAGATCTTTTACATATGTGGGTTGACGTTCAAGATCTGACAGCCGAAAGCTCAGCAATGAGGTGTTTCTGGGAGTAATGGTGTGAGAACTCTTGTCCTTTGCAGAAGCTGAAATGGCCAAAATTAACCCTTCTGGGAGCAACAAAGAATTCTACTGTTTGGAGAGAGACAGAAGAGGATAAGCTACATTTTCTTGTCTGTGGTCCCTAATTTTAAAGCCCCAGAACATTCCTTCAGACATCTGGGCTTTGGAAGCTAAACTATTTGAAGGGATTGGCTGAGGTGTGTTCAGCAGCTATAAAAGGGAACAAGGTAGGAATAAGAGCCCTTAGTGAGAAGACTCTTTTGATCTCTTGCCTCTCTACTGTGTTTGGGTTTTTCATCACTCCAGTGAACAAAGGTTCAACTTAAGATGATTTTATTTTATGCTTGGCAAATTTCCTTTGGCCTGAGTGACATCTTGCTTCTTCAAAACCAAGACCACAATGAGAAGAGATCTCTGTCTTCTTCTTTCTTTCTTCTTCCACCCTCAGAGCTTTCTTAGGATCTTTAGGACCTGAAATTCATTCTCATTCAGTTTTGCTGCCCATATTGCTTCAAATATTTAACAATTCCCATCTTCATACTTCTCAACTCTCCCTGCTTACCTAAGAAATGTTTTCTGTTCCTTTATTCTCTCTGATGTGCTTCAGTAAGGCTCTGCTTCTGTTTCTCTATCCAAAGAAATCTTTCAAGAAGTCTTGAGACTCCTTATTCGCTATTAGATGCATTTGCAGAAGAAATCAAGAAAAGTCATACCCAGTTTGAAAGAAGTTGCAGGAAAGAATGTAAACTGTGTTAGATTGAGTCATGAATGGAAGAAAGGCTTGGGGTAACAGTGGGGGATAAGGAATTAGTTTTACTCTGTTAGTATTGGCTGCATAAATGTTGGAGTTTTGCCACATAATTGATCTAAAATGCTACATTGCTTAGGGGATCCATTTGATTATGGTATTTTCCTAGTGTAAGGATATATTTTTCTCTCCAACATAGCATATTAAATAAATTCATTTGTTATCCCATTTAATTAAAAAAAATCAGTGTTTAATTGCCATGACTACCACAGAGCTAAAATAGAAACCATATTACTCTATAATTATCAGTCTTTCTTGCATCCTGGCAGATGAATTCCTTATGTTCTTCAAAGATATTTCCTTGGAGTAAAATGATGGTCTTCCAAGTCACATCATGTCCTCTGGTACACAGATGCTGAGAACACACTATTTAGTTAGCAAAGGTTTTCTTTACCTTCAGTTGCCTTCAGTTCTCTTTAGCTCCTTGCAGCGTGGAGAATAAAATTGCTCTTATTAGTAGATAAATAATATTTGGCTCATACTATGACAGATATAGGCCTGAAGTCCTATTAAAAAAAAGAATTATTTCAGCCAAGGAAAGGAAGGAGGATCAAGTTCTGCTTTATAAAAAAGATGATCTCAAAACTAGAACATTGATCTAAAACTAGAACATTGCAACTTCTTTTATCAGATCTGTTTATTCTAATCTCATCTGATGCACTTGCTGGGATTTCAGCACTGCATTTTTAGAATTACTGAACTACGTAGATGAAAACTACATGGAATGTGCAAGCAAGGGAGGGTGGAAAGGGTAGTTCCCCACCAAAGTCCACATTTATTTATTTGTCTTGACTGTATCTTTATGCTATATTGTACTTTAGGATTGTAATGCATACACAGCGTCAGGATATCTGTATTTACAATTCTACACTCATGAACTGTACTTGGATTAGCATTTGAGCAATCAAGATCAGAATATAACACAAAAATATATATTTTTTTTATTTGCTTGAAAATTATGATCTGGAATTAAGTGCCTTTTCTTCCCCTTATTATACTCATAATGTTTTTGTTGTCGCTGTATGTTTTTGTCAGGGACATTAATGAGCCATCAATCACTTATGTAAGTCAGAACAAAAGGTCTGCTCTTTGCAAAGTTAAAGGAGGCTGTTTACAAATATTGGCTATTCAAATGAGACACAGTGACATTCAAATTTTAGGTGCATTGCTGCTTTCACAGCCGGTCATGCCTCTATAGATTTAAGTTTAATCTGTAACAGACAAATATTTTGAAGTGGATGATTACTGAAGAGGGTCTTTAAAAACAGCCTCTGACCAGATTTTACACAGTTCACC
>VYZR01009204.1:8897-21970 GCA_013400675.1 Oxylabes madagascariensis | reverse complement strand
TTGTGGATAATTTGGAAATGTTGAAGGAAGCCATAATAAGGGTATTTGCAGCTGGTGCCGTGGACAGCAGAGAACTATACACATCCTTTAATGTTCATTTTCAGATGTATTCATGTATAATCTAAAAATATATATCAAGCGCTGATATGATATTGCTATGCAAAAAAACAAAGTCTGTATCTCCAAAATACTAACAGACTTGTGTCCCCAACAAAGTGAACAAAATTTAAGCCAGAGTCAGTTTTAAAGCCAAGTCTTTTCAAAGTATTGGCCAAAACAGGTGTAGAAAGCATTAAAACAAATAGCCCAGCTGAATTTTCATAACACACTGGGGTAGTCCTTACTGCATGCTTTTCAGTGAGACCTTGGCAGTGACCACAGCCAGACATCCCACCTCAGACCTCGTTAGTGCTGAGCTCAAAACCTTCTGTCAGCACAGCTGAATGTGAAGTTTTTGCAATCTCTATTTCCTCACTCTTGCCCCTATTGTTTCCTTCATGCTTAATTGCTTAAATTTTAGCCTGCCAGACCTGAAATTACATACAAACACTTCAGGATTCAGGTGGCTTTCTCTGACAGCCCACAATCACTGTCCTGCCTACATGTCCTGATAATCTGTAGGGCATTCCAGATCCTTATCATGGTTAACAAAGTCACTGGTTAAGGGCACAATGTTCTGAAGGAAGGTAGTCATTGACACTACCAGCACTCCAGCCTGGAAGAGAAGGTTTGGTATCCCAGCATGGGCTGTCAGCCGCTTGCAGCAGCATTATATTTACAGGTGTATATCCTCCTGTCTTCATCCTTCCTCCACTGATTTCATTTACCTGCTTGGATTTTTATCTGCAAATATCAAAGAATATGTTTGGAACATGCCATCTGAATTCCACCCTCATCATTTCTAGTTCAAAGTGCAGCAAGTGTTTCTAAATATAACAACAGTACATTCCAAATTCATTTTATTTTCTCATGTTTATTTATCAATTCATGCCAAGAAACTACAGAAAAAGCAAATTTATGCATCATTTATCATTCTGACAAAATCCATCCTGCCTTGAAAAGCAGGTCATATACATTGCATTCCTCTTTCAAAATGACTTATTTCTTTACTCTCATCTGTCAAAAGACATAAGAAAAAGAATTTATGCTGTAGAACAAGTTACTTTAGTAAAAATAGCACTTTGAAATGGTGTTAAATGTTTCCTGGTTCTCTCTCTTCTGATTGATTTTTATTTCTTTTCCAGACCTTTGGTGCTGATGATGTTGTGTGCACAAGAATTTATGTAAGAGAGTAAAATCATCAATTCACTTGTCATCTGGGATGGAGAACTGTGAAAACCCCCAGTATATTAAGTATCTGTGTGTGCTGTTACTAATGCAGTGTTGTACGTGACCGTGTTATATCTGAACCCAGATCCTCTGTTAAGTGTATTTTGCCTTCAGTATTCATTTCAGACACTACTCCTTCCCACTTTTATGCCATCAATTTTCATATCTGCTTTGTATTTTGTAGTTGTCACTTGCTATGGTTTCCTCAGATATTAAACTTATTGGGCATAACTCACAGCTGTTTGGGGGTGTTTTTAATTGAAAACCCAGCAGTGTTTTGGTTAGGGCTGAAACACTTTTTACCCTCTGCTGAAGTCAGTGTGGAGTTTCCCTGCTTTTGACTGGTCCTGAGCTGTCAGGCAACACCTCCTAGGGCAACACAAAGGGATGGAGAGTAAGCGGATGGCAAGGCCTTTGACAGAGCTGCAGGCTGCTCTCTTGAACGCAGAGCTCTGCTTCTTTCCTTCTTTCTGTCCTCTCTCCTTATTTCTCCTCTGTCTTGTCCGCTCTTCCTCCCTGTTAAGGAATAATTTGTATATGCTGTGATTGCTGGGACTGTGATTCAGCTGAACCAGACAAGACAAGGTGAGATCTTTTCCCTTTCCTGCTCTGAAGAATGCCCAAATTTCTGCGTTGAGTGTCCAAGTACAAAACTCAGCTGTATCAACAGGACAAATAACATCGTGATCATGACTAATAGTTATTGTCATCATGCCCAAGCACCTCAGGCCTGATCAGAGAGCCAGACAAATCTGACAGACTTAACTTGTTTTGGCCATAAAAAAATAAAGCTGAGGAATGCTGCTTTTCTCCTACCTTCTCACCTGTGACAAAGAGAATTTCCAATGGCTTCATTCCCCCCTCTATGTTACAGCTCCCACTTCTGTTGATTCAACCTTTCATTCTTTAAGCAACTAAGTGTTTCACAAACCAGGGCCATAGTTCAAGAATGAAAGAAGCACCAAATTTAATGTATTTATTCTGGCTCAGAGTTCTGGTCACAGCACTATCAAGTATTAGATTCAAGCTGAACAGGCATTCCACTAATGAACCAGATAGTCTTCAGTTCTTCAGCCTTGGAAGTGTCTGGAGATTGAGATGAGGAGCACTACTTATATCACTGCAATATCCAATCTCATCTGACCAGCTTTTTATCTTTGTAAAAATAATTTTTCTGCTTCATGTTACACAATAAGATTTTAAAGAGGTTCAGTGTTAGCAGAATATATGCCCTGTTCACTGGATTCTGCTCACTATTCGCAAGAGGAAAATAGGACCAAAACGTACTCATCTTGGGACATCCTTGACAAATTAACCTGTCTCTTCACCCCTCACATAGCTATGCAGAGAAATCCCCTTTGATAGGATTGCCAAACTGCCATGGAGAAATCAGCCAGCTGTTCTATTTATTGCAGTGTGGCCTACAGAAGCACAAGAGGAGAGAAACATACGGTGTTTTCTGTCTCCTCTGCTCTGACAGGTCATGCTTGCTTTCTCGGCCATCAGCACTCAAGATACCATATTGCAGCTGAAAAGAGGGTTCTTTTCTTCCACACTCTAACCTTAAGGCAAATCCTGTTTCCGAGACCTTGGTTCTATTGGTATCAATTAAATACAGTGCATGCTGGCCCACAGAGGCAGGGGCTGAAATTAGTTCATTGAGGATTGGATACAGCTGAAGCTACCCCCCAGTAAGAATGAAACCAAGAGGGAGGATGACAGGGATCTATCTTTATTTTCCATCTTCTTTTAAGATTCAAATTAAAATAGTTGGGTGTTTTGTTATAAACAAGTTTCATTTCAGGAGTATCTGGATCTGCTTGTGCAATCAGCTATGCCAAAGGGACTCCACAAAAAAGAGCCAGGGTTTGAGCTCACTCAGGGATGCAGACAAAACGATCTTGCCACATCAAGACTAAATAGTCAATAACACTATGTTACAGGACATGTTGGCACAAGTCATATCCCAGAGCACCAGGAGCTCACCAACACCACAAAGGCTTTGCCTCCACCTCCAAGATGTGTGGTGGATGTGGGGGCTGGTACAAGCTGAAGAGGCAAGTAGTAGAGACACAGCCACTGAAGAGCAGGGCTGTTTTGCCATGCCAAGAAAATATGCCGCTCTTAGCAATTACCTTTCCTACCGACGTCTGAAACACCCCTGATGCACAGTTTGTGAGGGTTCTGCAAGGTATTGGCATGAGCCTCACACTGTCTAAAGCCAGTGAGTGCATTTAATGGAAGCAGCGATCTCTGTGTTTCATTTCTAGAACGGCTCAAGCTAAGCTGTTGTGCTGCTCAAGCAAATGTCCTTCAGAAAACTTTCCCATCAACTGGAAAATACCAAATCAGGTTTCCATCCAGTTGGCAACTACTCTCCAAGTAATAAAACATGAGCTATGTAATGCGCTTGTAGGAGTTATGATTAAAAACAGGCTCTGGAGATATGAACCACCCTGAATAATTGGGAACTTTCTTCCAGGCTTGAAGCTGTTCACCTTAGCTTCGTTTGCAGTCTGGCATGACAGAAGTTCCTTTCTTTAATAGTTTCAGTGTGGATGCTTCACCACTTGACTGAATTTGTGAAGTTATAATAAACTTACTGGTGCATGGGTAAATTCCTATGAACAGAGACTAGAACTGATCCAGGGTGTTATTTTAATGCTCATTGTTGAAAGTGCAAAGGCCAAATTGCATTTTGTGAGTGCTCTTGGATTTAAAAGCCTTCAAATCTAGGCACTCAAGGATTTGGAGTGAATTTATTGGCCAAAAGCCTAGCAGTTGTCTCCTGCTTTTTTTTTTTTTTTTCATTTCTGAGATTAAGCTCCTTTGGGAACATGGAAGTTGAATAATGCCACGGCAGCCAACAGAGACAGTTTTATCCATTTTTTGTGTAAAAAGTCATGAATTCACACACACACACACACACACACACACACACACACACACACACACACACCCCTAGATGAGGTGATGGAAGCAGAGTAGATTTACTGTAGCCTTCATCCACAAAAATTAAGTCTCATGATGTCTGAGTGTTAAATGGTTGCTTAGCAGAATAGGGTCCTGAAAGCTTCAGGCGGCTGCTCTCTGCACTTTTATAGACAAAGGTGCTAGGACAATGGAGCACCTAAGGGTTGCATAAGTGGTTTGTTGATTATTTGATAGCATGTGGATGTCTGAAAAGGGCCCCAGGGATTTCACAGATACTGTCTTCCAGATTCAAGTCAAAGATACACTCTCTGTGGCTCTAGGTAATAATCAGCCAGGGACAGAGCCGGCTGTCAGTTACATTACCAGTGGGCGAGCAGAAACTTCCCCTCATTCTGCTGTGTTCTAAGCAACACTTTGTTACTTGGGCTGGAAACACACTGAGGTTCCAAGCACTGACAAACACAGCCCACCTCTGTCTGGATGGCTGCTGATTGACCATTGGATGCATAAGCACCACTCCCCATCTGCTGTCCTGCACATCCCTGTGCCCTACAAGCCAGGCTCCTGAGCTCTGCAGTGGTCAATGCTGATGACCAAAGGACTTTCTGACCGTAGAAATGAATGCATGAAGGAGCCTTCCTTGTGAGTGTATTACATACTACTGTTTATGTTTGAGAGTATTTCTCCACACAAAGGCGGCAGAATACAGGCCTCTAAGAAGGTGAGACGTCTTCCTCCTTGAAGTTTAAAGGCTTTGTCTTGCCATTGTCTGAACAGTCCTTGAATGGATACAGTACAAATGAGTATTCAGTGTTATGCCTAAACGTAACTTTCTACAGCTATTTTAGATACCTGTATCCAAGACATCTGCACAAAGCAGGATCTTCAGGGGAGCTATACCTGTTTTTGGAAGGGCAGCAGCACACCAGGGACAGTGCCTGAGGGCATCACAACTGGGGTGGCTGTGACTGGGCAAGTGACTTCCAGCCTCTGTGCCTTGCTGACTTGGGACTGAGCACTGCACGGGCCATGCTGATAAGCAACTGCTACAGCAAGACAAAGAAAGGGTTATACGGGTATCTGCAGCAACTTGGCATATGGGTAGCATTTCACAACAAGACTTGCCCACATGAGTGGAACACTAGGATCCAGCGGCCATGTTCTCTGCCCTTAGGCAAGAAGAGTTAATTTTAGGATTTTCCTTTGATTTTCCATACTTTATTCTTAAGCTGCTTTCATAAAACATTTATTGTTTTTCTTCAGGAAAAACAAACATCCTAACCAGTAAACAGATCAGACAGTGAAGTTGGATTCAAAATAATCCACTGTGGGAAACTCAAAGTATGAAAAAAATTCTCAGCCAGAAATTTGATACTGCACTGAATAGTTAGTTCAGTTATCTGTCTCACCAGTTCTTTTTGTGTGGATCAGAGCTGTCCCATTGCATGTTGTATGCTCTGAAGACCTAGTGCTGCTTTAGCTCAAGTTATCACTTCTTGCACACAGTGCAAAGAGAACATTTCTGCTAACAGGAAGCCCAAATCCCACATGGCTGCAGAATCCAGAGTCTTTGAATATTTTTAAAATACATGCTCTCTGAGCACTGCCATGTCAGAAGTGGAACAACCTGATGCTCTGATGGCATGATCTGTGGCAAGCACACAGTTCTTTGGCTATGTTCTCAGAACAAAGAGGAACATGGCAGCTAAACTCTTTTACAAGCTTGAGTAAGATTTGCTGTTAGAATTTGCTGTATGGTCACACACTTCAACCAGAGAAGAAGGTGGTAAGGCTTGAAATGGTTTCTGCTGCAGACAATACCACAGTCTTCTCTCAGATACTGCTCTCTCCTGCACAAACCAGCTGCTCACAAAGAGAGACAGTTCAGCTGCTCAAGCAGAAAGGATGTGACAGCCTAGGTGACTGAACTACAGATTTCTTAAAAGCTCTGCAGATATGTATCTCAATGTTAACCTTCATAGGATGTTCATGTGGAGCTGGGAGCCTGATTTAATCATAAGTCTGATGAGTTCACAGCAAGTTTTCAAAGGGCTGAAGCTTTCATGTCTAAGTAGCTGCTGGTGCTGGGAGATAAAGGTGCAATTGGAGTTGCAGTGTTCTTACAGAATTGCAGATAGGAATAGCTATAGTGGGTCAGTGTAAAGGTCCTCTCTCTCCTCCAGAATTCGGTGCCTAAGACACTTCCCTGAGACTCCTGGGAGCCTGCATATCAAAGTCACTCGGAAAGACCTTCTGAGCACTAGTATATAGTCCATGTCAGTGCTGAGATTCTGCTGCTTTTAAGACATTGATGGTTGCTGAAGCTATTGCTTTCCAATTTCTCTTGCTGCAGTTGGGAGATTTTTTAAGTGTTCCATTTGCGGAAGTTTATGTAGAACTGACACTATGCCATAATGATGCGTTGTGAGTCTGGAACATCTAAATAATGATACTAATTTGGATGATCCTCCATAGGGTGTGGCAGGGCATCAGCAGTGACTGTAGTGAAAAAGACTGTCTCTGAAGTAAGCACCTAATAACTCTTTTTGCAGAAGTTGTTAACATTGAGCTTAGGCATGTGGCAAGGCTAGAGACTGAGAACATATTACTGTTATTACGGAGCTTGAAGTCCAAATTCCTTTTAAGGCACGTCACTGGTAATGTGTTTTAATCAGAAGTATTTTAGTGAAGTAAATTGGAAGCATCTGGACCTGAATGGCATCATGTTCTTTCAAGCGTGATTTACTCTGTAATTCCTTTAATGAACTGATATCAATGCTATCAGATTAACAGAAAGAATAAGCAGTAAGGATCTGTAATGCTTTCCATTAGTACATGTTATACAGAAATGTTGCTGTTGTTGATTTTGTTGCAGCAACAAAGGAAACCTTCAAAACAAGTCACAGGGCAGGTATGGGAATGGTCAGAGAGCTGTAAAAGGGCTGTTTTCAGGGACAGAACTTTCTTCCCTGCTGTTGGTTAAGTAACAGAAGTATTAGTTAATCCACCGATTTACTGCCAACGTTTCATCCTGCTGAAAAAATATCTAAGAATATACTCCAGGACTTGGGATGGGGGACACCTTGCAATGTTTCTCCTGACCTCATACTCAGGATCCCAAGCAGTATGGACACAGAACTGTGTTTTCAGGAGAGAGAAGACAGAGGAGAGGTGTAGCATGTGTTTGTCTGTGTGTCAAATAGCCATCGTGTCACAGGACCTGGTTTTCACACAGCTCTAGTATCCCTAGCTAAAGATGAGCACAGTGCTTGCTTGCTTTTCTTTCAATTTATAGGAAAGTGACACATTTTGTTCGAAAGTTGTTTACTTCTACCTGACTGAAAGATAGAGAGATGGCATGACTGCAAGACCTTCCCCCAGTTTTGGGAAACCAGGCTGAACTACAGTGAGACGTGTACAGGTGACACAGTTAGTGACAGAAGGAATACTGGACACTCCTGCCGGTAGGGTGAATGGTGCTATGAAATGAACCATTCCATTCTTTTCCCAAAGCTTTTTGATTTTGCTATGGGGGTTCACGCTGTGGCATACAAGATTTTTCAGGTGAGCACAAATAGCTCTTTCCCCTCTCACCGCAGCTAATACTTAGTGTTAGTATGTCAGTGGGAAGATTCTGCATTGTATATCAAAGTCTAAAAAATCTCAAATATAACACTTGGAACCATAGAAGAATCTCAGCATAAAGCCCTGAATCTGTGCCAAGGTAGGGAGGAGGAGAAGAGAAAGGGAATTTATAACTTTTTCTATAACTTTTTTCCTTCTTGATTTTGGCTGAGAAACGAAATTTAAGAAAGGGTTTGGATATTTTGCCTGGAAATTAAAAGCCTGGGAAGAGCTTCTTTGTAGGCTTTTTAACTTGCATGCATTTGAACAAATTGCTGTATAGCTCCCTAAACTGTTCGACATTTGCTCTTGTTAGGGCAAATTATGGTTACATCTACTTCTGGCCCAGATATTTTTTGAAAGAGTAAGTTGCTCTCTACTAAGTTTAAACAATTGCATGTGCTAAATGCTTGTAATAAGTGCAGTGGCCTGTTAAATTAAGCCTGAATTTATTCAGGATATGTTAATTTTATGAATACTTTTGAATAAGTAATTACAATTTTGCCTGAAGCCTGTCATTTGGATGCTGCAATAATTAGGGTGCCTGTTAGCCAGATTTCATCATCTAATAACACAAAGTAAATACAGAGGAAAATTGAGGAGAAAAAGTTGGTATCTTGAAGAAGAAGATATTGGGATAACAGTTTAAAATACATTTCTCTATAAGCAAGACAGGAGTTAACTTTCTGGAGCTCATTCAAGAGAGCCACGGTTCCTCTGGCAGGCAGCAGCCATCACAGCTGGGTGGCTGGAGGCAGAGGCAGCCCGTGGGAATGGCAGGGGCCATCACTCTTTTTCCTGGGCACAGCACAAGCCTCTGATGGCAGCCCAGTAACATCCTGCTGGTAAAGAGAACAATTCACATAGCTGGTCATAAGCAGATGAAATCAGTCTCAGGGAAATGATGAGAACCTACAAACATCACGGTGCTCGCCAGCTGGGAATGGTGTGAATCTCCCTCTCAGTTAACCAGTCCTGGAGGCACATAATCACCCTGTTATACTGCACTATGGGCAGCAATTTTAAACTTATTCCTATGAAACTGCATTGTTGCTTTGCAAGGATTTTACCACCATAGTTACCCACATATATGTAAAGGTGCTTTTAAAATAAAGTTTTCTCTCTGTAGTTTGGACAAATGTTCCCAGTGGAGTCAACTGAGTTTCTACACTATCCAGAGTTTAGTATTGCTACACAGAAGATGGAAGGAACTAGCTGGTTTTGGAGGGTTATCCATGGCAACAAAATGTGAGAAGAGCTCATGGAGCAACGGGGATGCAATACACAGAGCCAGTGCCATTCAGCAGCCCAAAACTTGCTTTTGGTCAAGGAAGCAGCTCTTGCTCCTCCTCTGCCCCTGCCTGAACAGAGTCAAGATATGCCTTTCTGGCCGAGTCTAGGAGTAAGGCTCAGGAATGGAGGGAATGACAGGAAGGTGAATGGTCAGGAACGGCAGCCATTGACAGAAGGTGCTTGTGTGGAACATACTTCTATCCCTTCAAAATAGATGTAAGGGTGTCCTTACATTTAAGGATGTCTTACACAGCTTTTTCACTCCACGTAGCTGAGGTTTCAGTGCTGCAGGCTGTGTTCAGTGCTACTCACCTGACAGCTAGACGGTTCCTTCCTTGAAGCTGCTTAGGATGTGCTGTCCAAGCACAGACACACTTCAGCACCCAGGGATCTTGGTGCAAGGCTGCTCAGGGAAACTACTGGTATAAGCATAAAGGATTTCTTTCAAAGTCTGTTTGGAGAGTGCCAGCTGCATTTCAAACTATAAAAATAGCAACAGTGCCTTTCTTGTGTATGACTTTAAGGGCATCATTTGTCTTATATTGGTATAATAACTACTGTCTTCTCATGCACAGTGTTGCAAGAATGGCCAGAAGGCATACAGCCTGCATGAGCCTTCACCAGAGATGTTTTCTCCACAACACCTGGCAAAGTCCTCTATTTTTTCCGGAAATCTTTGTATCTTGAATGCATTATTCTGCTGTCTTGTCATCCATGTGCACGACAAACTGGGCATTCCTGACTATTGTTTTATAAAACTGTGGCTAAGAAAATGAAATGGCCTTTTATTTTATTTAGGCAACAAAGTGATTTGTGAAGACACATCCACTTCCCTGATGGGAAGTCCTTGTGTGCTTTAAGCCCCAGGGCTGACTGGGCTGAGACCATGCCTTTGCCATAGTTGTTACCATTGGTATTATTGGAGTGCGAGGGAGGATGGAACCCCTCTACTGCCCCCAACTCTACTGCGCTATGTGCTGAACAAAGATGGTTTGAGGCCCTCCCAAGCTTCAACCTTTGTAAATGCCCTGGGACAATAATCCTGGGGACAGAAAGACACACTCCTTTTCCCCTTGGGGTTCAAATGATCCACACAGAGGTTGTCATCTCTTAAATTTCAGTGGTGAGCTGGAGGGACAGGAGGGGGATTTAAGCAGCACAGAAAATAAATCATTCACGCAGCCTTGCTTCAGTGCCTCCCCTCTCAGCTGTCCCCACAGGAAGGCCTTTCTCCAGAGCCACACCATTTTCACTTCACCCGCTTTTTGGCCTCAGTCTGTGTCTGGGAAACATTGCCCCATCTGTTGGGGGTGTGTGTGTCTCAGGCAACTCTCACTTGCATGAAATGAAGCTGTGCTCAGCTTTATCTGCAGTTACAGCTGAGTGCATCCACCTTGGTTGGGCAGCCATTGGCTGAGGTTGGCTGAGCCTCTTGGCTTCATCGGTGAAAGGTAAATAACTGAAAGGCTGAAAACACGGTTTTTAAATTGCCAAGCCACTTGAATCAATAGGGAACTCTGCATGTTACTACATGTGGTCTCCATGGACCCCATATGAAAGATGAAGGCAGCTGTGACCTCGCTTCATCACTCATGCCTCAATCAATAGCTACCAGCTTTTAAAGTCCCAAAAGGTGTGATTAAGTCTCTGCTCCACAAAGTTAGCATTTCCTAGCATACAGCTCATTGTTCTGACTGAAAGGACCTAAAAGCCCTTATTCTGTGAGAGTTAATGACCAGATGTCCCTGGGAGGAAGCCCACCAGCCCTGGGCCTCAGTGCCAGAAATTACTGCAGCTGATTTCATTCCTCTTTACATCTGTGTCCCAGCTTTGGTGGCAGCATGAAGAATTTCACGTGGGTAAAGGAGCCTATGGGTGCAGGGATAATCCCAGGGATGTCCTGGGAGGAGACTGGAAAAAGACCGGTGTTATTCTATTCTATTGCTCTTAGTCTATGAGAGGATGCTTCAGAGGGATGCAAACTCAAACCCTTCCACACCTGAGAGTGTGGTAGTGCATGGTTCAAGTCCATAAATGTAGCACTTTCTCTGCAGCAGTCCCTCTTATGGAGTGAGTGTTTGTGTAAATGTGACAGTGCCAGCAAGGCCTGAATCAGACTTTCCACTTGTAATAACAAGGCTTTAATAATGCCTGGACAGGACAATTCCACTGTCTGTGTGAAAACAGTAAGGACAAGTTTACAGTTTGCAGCAGTAGATGCTTCAGCACCTTTAACAGGAAGGGAATGGGCAGTGTACTTTGGAGAAATAAATAAACAAAGAAGAAGTTGCCTCATAGGGTGTAGGTGCATGACACATTTAATATTGATACATCATTCTCAAAGGGCCATTTCAATGTCACCATTTTCACACAGAAATCTAACAGTACATTCTTTAACTTAAAAGAGCTCTCTGAGTAGCTGTCTTTCTTGTATTTTTCTTTCACTCTAGCTCATTGTTGATCCCAGAGCTCCGGAGGCTGTGAGGATGCCTCACTCTGAGGAAAACACTGACACTGGTATCTGCTCTCCACATGGTGTATTATTGACAGTGCAATTGGATAGGGAATTTGGTTAGCACAGTATAACCAGAGTATGTGGTAATTACTGGAGCATCATTATAAGTCTTATGGCATGTTTTTAAAGTTATTAATTAAAGCTTTTATCTTCCTTTGCACATTAGAATTTTGAAAAACATTGAAGAGCATTAATAAATCTTTAGTCCCTGTAGCCAGCAGCAGCTTAGCTTTTGGAGACAGAAAAGCCCTGAAAGTCTTCCTTCCAGGCAGTTGTGCCTTGCAGATGAGCCTGTGTGTAAGGACAGATCATTAAGGATTTGCTGCTCCGGGATGGAGGCAGAAATAAAATTACATATGCACAGAATATGGAACACAGATGAATCCAGCCATGATTCAGTAGAGTGCAAGATTAGTTTCCTTTGAAATGCCATCAGAAAGCATTTGCTTCCAATGTAGGTCACAGCAACAAAGGCTGTGGGAGGGATTGACTGAAGGCAAAAGGAGTGAAGCTGAAATTACCTATGTTCAACAGCTGTCTAAGCCAGATGTTTGCAACATTAAATACTCTGTGGAAACAGAGGTCTGTAGCCATGTAGACCCTGTAGTGGAAAGAAATTGAATTGTACATTTCTGTAAGTCCACAAAATGACCTTGTAACTCTCTTACCTGTGCTATTGCTAAAAGTCTCTGCTTCTCTTCAAGCTAAAAGTGTGCCAAACACTCATTTTCACAGCTAGCTCATGTTATGTTTTTGCTAGTGTCTCACTTCCTTTCTCTGAATAAAATAATTGTTCTTTGAGCTCGGTACATGAACCAAACATTGAAAGAGATTAAGAGCACCAGTAGATGATGGGAAACAGAAAATGCAGCTAGACTCATTCCACATAAACAAATATTTTGAGGTGTGCTGCTCACGCAAACTGATTCGTTTGCCAGCTGTAGACAGAGCTACAGAGGAAATGAAAAAGGTGGAGTGTGCTGAAAACTGCAGAGGGAAAGAAACTGCAGCAGGGTACACTGAGGGCCAGAGCCAAAAGAAACTGTTGAATTTGAGGGGTAGCNGAAATACACTTTGTCAAGAAACATCAGTCAGGCCCCAAACTTCTCCTATCACCAATGGAAGATGAACTATGAAAACTCAGTAGGTTTAGAGTAGGATTTCTACTGAAAAAGCAGCCACCTATACAAAACATCCCAGTAATTTTGGCACTCAACAGTATTACGAGAGACATGGGAAAGTTTGTTCCAAGTTCCTCTTCCTGTTTAGATGATGCCATGAACTTCAGTCAGATCATACAGAAGATGCCTGCTTTTGGTAAGAGATTTTTTGCATCCTGGAGATTCTCCTAATTCCTGAAAGTGACAAAAAGATCTGA
>VYZR01009203.1:36402-67352 GCA_013400675.1 Oxylabes madagascariensis | reverse complement strand
AATGCCGGAATATATTGCTACATTATAATATGTTAATGCACTGTATTTGATTTACTGGTGCTGTTCTTAGGATAAATACAGAATTAAGCAGATGAGATTCTATGGTCTGTATTGCATAGAAGGTCAGATTTGATAATCTAATGGTTGCTTCAGACCCTAATCTGCAGATGAATCTTTGTAGAGCTGTGCTTTGCTCCTGATTTCATTCCTCCATCAACAGGCTAAGTACTTCTTCCCCATACATTAACATTAATGAGATTTTCAGACATTTAGAGTAAGGGAAAAAACGCAGCCTTAGTATTTGCAATTACCAGTGAGTTTGTACTACATTAAATTCATTTAGAAGATTACACTTGTGCATTTTCAAGTGGTACTTTCCTCTTGCTCTTTTTAACATGGAAAAAAATATAAAGACTGACATAAAAGCTACATTCACTAAGTATACAGTAACACCCCAGGGTGAGCTGTGCATGTGCTCTGGCCTGCCCGGGGGCACACAGAACACATATCAAATAACAATGCAATGGTAGAAGGGGATTGTCTAGTTCTCATCAATGACAGCACTCTTTGGTATGGCTGATGGATGAGGGGCTACGTAGGAAATAGAAAGCTCAACTTCCTTTTTAGTCTATCCTGCTGACTTCAGTTTACTAAAACAAAAAAAAGAAAAAAATGCCAATCTAATGACTTAGAACAATGCCAAGTGTATCAAAGCCCATTTCTTTTGCAGCTAACACACCTGATGCACCCTGGAAGAGCTGACCTACTTGTTTCCCTCAGAGACACAGAGTCCTGCTGGCTCTCCTCAAGGTTTGATGGGAACAGCTCTCTTGCTAAAGGAGTGGCCGATAGGAAAGCCACACTGATCCTGCTCTAATGAAAGGTCAGGTAAGGCACCTGAGAGCCTTTAACTGAATCCTGAAAGAACCACCAAACTGTCCTTTGCACAGAGGACATGCTCTGTGGCCCCTAGAGTCTACAGCACCATGGAAGGTAATCATAAGAGCATTTTCAATTTAGTATTTTGAAACTATACACTAACAGTGAGTTAGCTGATGGTAATATGGTTCATTTAAAGTTACAGGCAAGGCTTTAAAGCCATGTAACAATTTCTCTTCTGAAGCTGGTGAGGGGAACTGGGGAAACACTAAGTTTAAATGAGACTGAAAATACATTTGTTTAAACTAGTGGTCCACTTGGCCAGGGAAAAAGTGCAAATGTGCTCACAGCTAATGAGGAAAAAATACCCCACAAATTTCAGCAGCCAGAGAGAAAATCCAAGGAACGGATATCTTTAAACCCATGGATGGTGAAGGACAAGACAAACAATTAGAGTCATAGACTGTCTTCCTCCAAAGCTGTAACACATGTGGCTACAACAGTTGTGAGCATGCAGCTGCTGCCTGGACACTGATGGCTGTGCCTGTGCTCATTACCAGAGGTCCCTGCTGACCCCTCTGTTCTAGAAACCACAGTAAGTAATGGCCTAAATCCACTTTGGGAGAGGACACTCTTAAGCCTGTGCGCAGATTACCCTGACAGCAGTGGTGGTGATAAAATCAGTGCTTGAGTGTGTCCTCTACAGTTCAACTTAGACTTCATCAGGGCATTAAAGGTTTTGGGAATGTATCTGATAAAAGCAGCTGTTCTTCCCTGAAAGGACTGACACCAGAGATGCGCTTACTCATGTTTTTGTTTTCCTGCAGACGTTGTAAAGGGGGACAGAGAAGAAGGGCATGTCAAGATCAAAGCTTTCCTTCCTTTTCTGATGCAGCAACCAAGTTGAACAGTGAAGCAACATGAGCAGCGGGAGACTTATAAGCTCAGTGGCATTAAAAGAAGAAAAAAAAGTCTGGGGACACTCTGATCCCAGAAGCTTCTCATCTCCATCAGTCCCAAAGTAACAAGGGAGGAAAGCCCAGCACACTCTGCTCATGTGGATGTTTTCTGTTCAGTGGAAGGTGGGGGTGTGTGTGTGTGTGCAAGGGGGGCAGGAGGGCTTTTTGAGGAGAGCACTAGAGAATATACTGACCAGAAATGCATATGCTGACCAACTGACAGTCATCAACTCATTACAGGCAAAGGTTATTCAAGGTAAACCAGAGTAATGAGACGGGAGGTATTTCCTTCTGGTTACTTAGGCACGGCAGGATAAAGTAATCTTTGACAGCCTTTCCAAGCTTAATGGCCAAGCAGCAAGTACAGGTTTAAACACAGGGATTTTTTTTTTTTCTGAATATAGCAGTGTACTGAAAATTAGGTGCAGAGATCAATTCAATTCATAGGTACCGGCATTGAAAGCAGTTTTTTTTAATAGAAGGATGGAAATACTGAAGTGTCACTCAAAAAGCCCATTAATTACATTCTATCTCACTATAAAATTATGGTGGAAAGCAGTACCCTCCACATTTACCAGGCAGGGTTTTGTTTATTTCTATTGCATTGCCTGCAGCTAGTTCTGTATTACTGTAACCAGGCTCACAACCTGCCTATGCTGGGACTGCTAACATGACATTTGATCATGGCAGACTGAAGGGAAAAATTATCCAAATTAGTGTAGCATGGAATAAAGAGAATATTGTGAATGGCATTTGTAGGCCCATTCCTTGTTAAACTGGTTTTTCTCTTCAATTTTGCCTTAACGAAGCCTTTGCAGCTGCCTTTAATTCTTCAGTCACCTTTGTGTTTGGAGGTTCGGTTTGTGTCCTATGCCAGAACGGTGCAAGTTGCTGCAGAGTTCCCCTCATCTGTGGTCCATCAATTAAAAACCAGCTGACACCCAGCTGGGTCTATCCAGCACTGTTAAAACCAGAGCTCATCTCCACCAGGTTCTTCTTAATAGTATTTGTTCGGAAGGGGGGTGTGTAGCAGCCTCAGAATCCACAGAAAGAAAGGTCTTAAAGTGAGAACTGTCAGACTAACTATAGGTGGCACTAATGGTCCTGGTTGTGTGACATCGAGAGAGACAGTTGTCTGAAATCTCAGTTATGATCAGCTCTCCTTCCCCCAGCCCATCAATTACACCATCTGGGTTACAGGATGGTGTTCATTATTCAATATACAAAATGGTTTTCAGTATTACTTTTGTTTTCCCAGGTGCTAAAAGGGTGAGGGATTTTTGAGCATGAGATTACATGCAAGTATGTTTCCAATCCTGTTATTCACATGAAAGGTGTGAATAAGATTCTTACAACCTTGACGGAGAGCCTTGAAGTTACAAACATGGTTTAGACTATTTTAAGACTTGGCTTTTACAATTTGCATCCATAACTACCCTACGTAGTGTATATATGTGCTCTACACCAAGTTCTAGATTCTATTCTTAAAAATGTTCAGCATTAGACAATAATGGGGAGCCATCAGTTTTTCATACTTGACAGTCCAAGCATTTCTCAAATCATCACAAATAATTATTGCTCTATGCAGATTTCTACAGATGACAGTTAGACAATTGTAGCTGTGTAAATCAAAACACTGTATCTAAAAGAACAATTGCATGTTTGATACAGGGATTTTAATAAACTGACCTGAACTGCAACTTTTTTTTTTAAGTAATAGCTTTGCAACTTTTCATACTTTGATTTACTTCACATTTCATTGCATATTATTTTTGACTTAACTTTTTCAAAAACTTCGAGCACTCAAATGAGGAGCACACCAAAAATTAACATTCGTTCAGAGAAAGTACATTGTGTGTCCTGGAGATGGAAATGCTTAACATCTTCCCTGAAAACTAGTGGACAGGCAAACTAGAATACGAATTTGCTATGAAGATGTCTCTACAGAGTGACTGGATAATATAAGATAAAACTAATATTAACTTAGGAGTATTTTTACCAAGTAAGAACATTTTAGAAGCAAATTATATCCTCTGAAGGAAACTCCTGAAATATTACAAAGATGTCTTATTTTCTCGATTTCATGCATTGAACCTACTGCCCTATGGAGAAGATTAGGCTGAATATGCTTTTTTTTCCCCAATTCTTTGTATTGCAAACCAAGATAACCACACAATTTTCAGTTCCCATTGCAGAGAATGCACCAGGGCTATGAAAAGAAGGATCAAAGCTCTTGAAAATAAAACAGTCATACACAGTAGCTGCTAATACTGTATTGCCAAAAATCCTGAATTGCTTCATGCATTCCCTCCTTCTTCCTGCGCGTGTCCCCATCTTTGTCCGTGTCTGTCTGTGTGCACTCAGAGAAGGGTACAGCAGAGAAGGGTGAGATAATTCAGCATTACTATGGGGACTGTGGATTCAAAATCTTGAAAAATCAGACACTGACACCAAATGGCACAGCTGTATATGAAAACCAGCTTTTTAATCAGGCTAAAACTCTGTCACACAAGATACAGATCCAGGAACAAAAGAGCCAGCTCCCTTCCAATGCCACCTTCTCCTGTATAATCCCAAACATCTTGGGAAGCCATTCCCATTCTCCCTAATAGGAACTATTTGGTATCAGGACTCATACCATACATAGGGTTTGGGGCTAGTAAGATCAACGTATACATCTTGTAAAGTGTCTCCTGTGATCAAGGAGAGGGAAAAGTTGCAAGTCCCCAGGAAGATCAGGCAGAAAGACCTATGGCCTGGCCATATCCAGGGTGAAGAATGTGCTGCTATGCATGTTGCTGTTCTGAAGCTCTGGGGAAATATTACAAACACAGGGCAGGCAAAACTGAAGTGACTGAGTTTAAGTGCAATATATGCAAGAGGTAAGAAATCTTCAAGGAGGGCTGGAGAAGTCTGGAGCTAGGAACACTTAAGGCAAGTAATCTTCATGCTGGTGGGTTTTATTGGGATTTAATTTATAGAATATGAGTTTGGAGCTTTGTGTTGCATATACAAAGAGCACTCTGCACTGTCTTTCCAGCAGCCAAAGAAAAGAAGGGGGAGAAGGGGAACAGATGGTCAAACTTTTTTTTTTTTTAATTCTCTCACAACAAGAAGAAACGAATGAAACCCCAGGCCAGGACCTCAGCCGGCATGGTGGGGTGGGGGAGATGGAGCTGTGCTGCCTTCCTTCCCACGGCAGAGGCTCTGTGGTGGGACCTGACCTCTCTGCACTGCCACCACAGCTGCTTGCTGCCGCTCTGGCACAAAAGGATGGTGCGTGATGGACCTGTTTGCCCCTGGCTCATTCTTTAGATGCAGCGATAAATTACTGTTCACATGAAAAAGCTGAAAGGTCTGGCTATTGTATGAATTTCATTTTGAAATGAAAACTCTCAGTCCTTTCCCCTTCAACATACACACACACACACACACACACACACACACACACAGAGACATGCACACTTCTGATGGCTGGGGCTGAGCTTGTGCTCTCCAGGCCTGTGTGTGGAACCTGTGACACACAGGACACACCCACTATCTTTCTAACCCTCCTTTCCCAAGGATGCACTACTGTTGCCCATAGATGCTTGGGAAAGGGCCAGCTTGCAGAACTGTCTCCAAGTCACCAGGGACTGCAGACAGGGTCAAAGAGGCTTCCACTTTTTATCTCACAACTGCCAGGTGACAGTCAGGGCATAGATGAGACATTAATGGGGACAACCCAAACTCAGGGACAAGCACGTGGCTTGGGAAGCTCAAAGCCAAGCGAGTGACCTGTAGCTGCTGCACTCTGCTATTACATCTTTACTGTGGGAGCTGTAGGTACGATTTTCAAGGAAAGGCTTGAAGAATTGGTTAGGAAAAGGCATGCCAGGGACATCAACAAATGATGCACCAGGAGGAGCACTGGGCTGGGGATACATGGAATCAGCCAGGGTGGAGCTGGGAGTAGCCCTTAAAAAACAGAGTAAGAAACAACATTTTAACATAGCTGGCATCTAGGAGACAATGGAAAAATTGACATTTGTTTCTCTTTTGCAAGGAATTGTGGTTGCAGGGGTGAGATAAATTGGGTGGAGTGGGGAAACAAGATAGAGTAGATACGTAAACACAAAAATACATAAGAAATTCCACAAGGAGGAAAGGAGTAATTTGGACTCAGTCTGGTTAGGACAAGTAGTAACAGAGCTAAACAAGAGAGACTCAGATACAGGGTAAATCCCAGCAGAAAGGTAAGGTATGTGTGTGCTAAAACAGAATGAGGAATGTCCAGCATTGGGAACATTCATCTGCCCAAGAAGGGAGAAAGGGAGAAGGACTCAAATTATCCCACTACACAGGCAGGTGTTGTCTTGCAGGTCCTTCAAGCTTTGCAAATGTGAGATGGTGGCTTCTGTAAGCTAAGCTCACTGTCATAAACCTCAGTATTCCACACACTCCAGGAACAAGGCTTTCAGCAAACATTTAAGAGCCATACAGGCAGGGGCCAGTCAGTGCTTGAATGAAACCTCCCTCAGGAAAAGGCAACATCATCCAGCTCCAGGGTGGGCAGAGACCAGACAGGAGCTCAGACAGAAACCGTGTGAAACCCTGCACAGGACATGGGGAGGAGATGCAGGAGGTCTAAATGCCTGGAGTTGCCTGGGTCACATCTGTCCTGCTCCCCCCAGCAGCTCTGACCTGGCAGACAACATTTATGGATTTCTCAGTAACACAAATCCTTCTCCTGTACCTCCAGGTTGCAGCTTAGGTGTCACACAGTTGAGTAGAAATACTTATTTTTTTTCTCAGCAGGATATCTAGCTATTTTAAGTGAATGCCATTTACTCGGTCCCATGCTAAATCAGGGTAGTATGTTTTTTAACTCAGTGTGCAGCACACCAATATTGCTCCAGAGCTTTTGAAACCCAAATAGGAGACAGGAGAGAGTTTCTGCATAGCTGGTTTCCTTACATATAATTCATGGGCTTTAGCAACCCGCTCGAGGAGAGGGGAACCCTGCAATTACGTGTTTTTATGTATCGTTGTTTAGTTGTTCCCCAACCCAAGCAGGTGTTTGGTTGGAATGAGACACTGCGGGATGCCACTTCCAATATGAGTAGGTCAGGTGAATGCTGCTCCTGTGGGTCAGGGATGCAGGTTCAGGCCCCCACCAAGAAATGCTCTGTTATTTTTAAGGTAAGAGGCTGGAAGTAGGAGTGCTGATGCTTGCCATGTATAATCCTGCTGTAAGCTCTGCCCTGTGAGACTTGCTTCTGTCTAACCGGATGGTGCCAAGGTCCAGAGGAGACAGGGGAGAGAAAGCCAATCTCACCCTCTCAGCAGGTCAGTGTCAGAAACAAGAACAGATACCATCTCCTATTTCAATATAGCTCTCTTTTCTTGCAGTGACCTGGATGAATTCATCCTGGCACAGACTGGCAAAATATCTAAACCCTTTGGGTAACGATTTTCTTCTCCTCAACTAAACTATCACAAATTAACATTGAATTTATTTTACTTCTCCTTGGTAAGGTTATACTGTGCTCAGACTAAACCTTGCCATTCTAAGGTAACTTCTTCTGGCACATTTGACTGTGCTGATCACTAATGCTCACAGAAGGTGACTAACGGGGGTTGCTCATTCTCCATGGCCTTAACTACAGTTAAGTAGAAACTTTTCACCTTTCTGCTGCTGTACAAAAAGAATTAGATGACCTCCTGCTTGAAAAGACGAAAGGCCTCTTATACTAAAATACTAGCATTCATTTATAATCTTAATTGCAACAGGCTTCCCAGGAAACTTTCCTGCTGCAGAATGTAGCACAGAAGTAAGAATCTGGGTTAACACAAAAAGCCTGTTTCATCAATAGCTTCCTAAGTCTGATTTATTCTTTATTGAGATAAACACCAGAGACTCCAACACTGAGGGATGCTCAGTCCCAAATAAGCCAGCAGCAGTCTTTCAGTATCGTTATTATATTATATTATAGGGACAGCTAAATAATGATACAAAACTCCAAATCTTCTTGGAAGGCATATCACACCATTTATTAGAAAGCAAACCTTTTTTATACACTGTTCTGATACAGCTGGACCTGACTGGTCATTCAAACCAACACCTCTTTGTAAACATCTTTGCAAGTTAACAAGTTGGAAAAACAGCAGGTGCAGAGATTAGAAATTGTTCGGTATTGTCTTCACACAGCTCCCCCCAGAGCAATACCTGGGAAAGTCTATCTGACTTTCTCTTCTGAGCAGGCTTCCAGCATCCACACTTTAGCGCAACTACAATTCCATCAGGATTGGGCCCAAAGAGGGATCAAGACAAGTCAGAAGATGAACCATGACACAGGAGAGAAAATAATTTGCTTTTTCGATATTTCCTCTTTTTGTTAAAACGCCCAGCTGTTTCAGTCTTTGTGCACCAAAACAAACCCACTGCCATAGCCAACCACAAGTGATTCTACTACAGGCTTCTCTGGGAAGCAAAGAGCACATGCATAAGTCTGCTTTCCCTGTTGACCACTGATACCTCTTCCCAAATGCCAACATGCTCCACTCACTGTGCCAGCTCCACACAGACAACAACCAACATTCTCTGGATCCAGCCACCAGGCCCTTGCTGGAAACTTCCAGTCCTCCTGGGTTCCTCAACATGCTCAGCACATAAAATAAAAGAACAGAATATACACCTCGGTAATCTTTAAATCCTGACAAGCCTAGGGTGACTTGGTTGCATTTTTAAGCATCTGACATGCTACATTAATTCTTACGGCAGAGCATGAGGAGGACGATGTTAAAAATCCCTTTCATCAGCCATTCAAGACAACTGGAAGGTACAAATATTAGCATGATGCCTTATTCATTTTCCTCACCTCTACAGCTGTGTTTACTGTGATTTCTAAGGGTTCTCTGTCTCATCTAATAACAGATCTATTTCAGGACCGCATACTAAATGTTGCTTTACAATAGAAGAACAAATTCTTAGTATTTCTTTAAATGGCAGCTATTTTTTTCAAACTGTTACCTCAATTACAGCCTGAAAGAAATTGCACATCATCTTCTTTTCCCTTTTTTTTAAATGCTCATTCTATTTTAAACATCCCAAAGAAAATGAGCAGAAAAGGCCCCTCTGAGCTCAGGCTTCTGGGATCCTTCTCTGGCTGCAGCCAAGCGCTGTCTCCTTGCTCTCTGCTCCTTTCACAGATGCTGAAGGCATGCCAGCCTCTCATCAGTTCCCTCTCTATCTGCTGAAAGGGCTGTCTCCCTCTTCCTTGCTCTCATACCCTTGTCATCTGCCTTATCCCACCTGCAGCTAGAGCATGCCAGCAAAGATCAGAAGAAAACAGAGCTCCAGGACTAAGTTTTCAGCCAGCTCTTGCTCAGCACGCGAAGCCCCCTGGAGCAGGTCCCTGCTGTCCCTGAGCTGACATGCCTGCAGCACCAGGCAGCGGCCTTGGCGAGTGTGGAGGGCACGAAAGATCAGGAAGATCTCCCCTCTCCCCGAGCAGCGAGGCAAGGCAGAGCGGTGCCAACCCGCAGCCCGAAGGGACGCGGTCTGCCAGCCAGCAGTGAGTCGAGGCATTCAGCCGTGGGGCGAGGGGAGCCAAGAGCGTGTGCTCCGTGGCAAAGCGCCCGTGTGCTCCATGGAAACGTGCCTGCTGCTGCTGTGGGGAACAGGGCGGCTCTGTCCTGCACACAGGGCCGGCCTGTTCTGCCTCCGCGGGGCTCCTCGCGTGGCACAGGCTGTGCTTGGCCTGAAGCTGCTCACAGCAGGGGCAGCTTCGCCTCAGCTCAGGTAGGACGCAGAGCCTGGCAGGTTACACTCGCTGTGCCGCTTGTTATTGCAGCCTTGGGAATGTGCTTAGGGAGAACTGATTGCTTGGCCAGCAATGGCCCAGCTACTCCTGACTTCTGCTTGCCCACCCATACCAGTCTGTTATGGTTCCCAGGACTTTTGCTTTCATAACCTGCTTCTTTTCTCTTTGATGAACAAATAATGCCAAGATGCTGGGCAGGAATGCATGCATCTCCCTCCATATATACCTATTGATACGTGCATACGCATCCCTACCCACACCCAAGCAGTAAGCACCCAGATGGCACACGCCACACACATTTATGTGGGTCACAGACCAGGGCTAATGGGTGCTCCCAGGCTGTTCTGAAGCACTGAAACACATTCTGATGTGTAAGCAAGTAGGATTGAAAAAATTCAGGGGCAAAGTGGAGGGAAAAAACACACTTGTTGCTGATTTTTCTTAGTAGACTGGTGTGAGAAGCATCCATGGTGCCCACTCAGTCAGTACCTGGAACTGCTCCACCTCCCTGATGATTTCAGTCAAGACAGCAGAGATGTCAGATGGCTTCTGAGAAACACTGGCAGTAGATGATGTTCTGGCTTATTGAATAGAGATTGTCCTTCTCCAGAGCTGCCAGGTGACATGGACTTAGGAACAGGGAAAAGTGACAAGTTCACATAATGTAGGACAAGCTGATATTCCTGACAGAAGCAGTACACCTAAATTACAGTTTCTTGCTAAGAGGAGCATTTTAGACTCTCTGCAGGAGCTTCCACCCATTGGATCCATGAAAGAAGAGCTCAAGGTTTCTCTTCCAATCTGCAGCACTGCCTGCTGCAGGACCTGTCTTCTCAAGGCAGGCAGAGCCGCCAAGTGCTTGTGCCCTTCAGCTCGTGGGATGCTTCCATGGCACAAATGCCTCTACAAACATGCTGATAATTAACAGTGGATTTTTCTCTTTGAACGTACCCTGTCTTTTAGGAGATATATCAGCACAGCTGACCTAGGGATTAACAATGACATCAAAACTGCTTTCAACCATCTTAGTTTTGCATTTCAAATATGAAACTGATTTCATGAAAGTGCTTATCCTGTTGTTTCTAAATCCCTTCTGATGGTTGATCCTAGCTGGAGCAGGTCACTGCACAAAGGCCCATTTGTAAGGACCATACTTAAACACTTTTGATCTGGTGTTTGCAACCCTATGTCCATTCCTGCAATCCACCCCATGGGTATCTTCCACTGATGTGTATCCCAGCTAGCACGAGCAGGGAAGCCTCACAAAGGCTCTTTCCAACTTCTCCTACTGTTTTTAGAGATAGTCACTTCCTGCTTCATGACCTAACTTTGTCTTTGGCTTTGTTTGTTTAAAAATAAACTTTGTTCACAGGGGAAAGCAGTACATAGGATTCACTGCTTTCAGGAACAAACTGTAATTTCATTCAATTTATTCTGCTTTCCCAGGCACTCTCTTACTCCAGTTCTCCATCACCTCTCTTTATGCACCGGCAAGTCCAAGCCCACAACTTCAGTCCCTCTTCCTGGTGCCCTTCAGAAGTGGTTACGGCCCCTTCACTCACCTTATTAACACCACTGTGTTCACTCAGCTGCTGGTTAATGCAGTAGAGGGTCTAAGGTAATCCCAGTTATTTTTAAGGTTAGCCTTCGCTCTTCCTTCCACCTGAGCTTCTTTTCCACTTGTGCCTCTCACTGCTCTTCCCTCTCTCCCCTTGACTGCTCTTCATTTAACAACCCCTTCTGCAAGCTGCCCTCAACACCACTGCAGCTCAAGTTAAACTTTCAAACCCATGGGAGGGCCAGGAGAAGAGTGGGGGAGATGCAAACATTTTCAAAGGAAAACACGGATGTTAAACAGGATGAATAGAAGGCTGCTCCCAAACACATGTATTCTTAGGAGACTGAGATAAAGCAGCTACCATACACTGCTACTTTAAACCTGATGCAGAACATCTGCTCCTGTTTTGCTTTTCACGATTCATGTCCTCTTGTCTGCAGCTCTGGAGAGAGAAAGACCACCTGAGCAGAGACAAACTGCTGGTTAACTCAGACTATTTCCAGAAGAAGAAAACACTTGCCAAGATTAACTGAGAAAACCTGAACTGCTCAACAGCCAGCTAAGCTATGAAGAGCCTGCACATCAGTCTAACAGTACTTTGTGTTCCATCTTCACCCACTGCAGACAGGATTGGACCTCTCCCATCCTCCGGTCCCCACTTAGTTTTTGTGGATCAACTAAGATCAGTAAATCTCAGGAGCACAACTGCAGCCTCCAAGTACAGCTTGCTAGAAGTACTATGAGATCTCTCAGCTCCGTGTGGTGAGGTAGTGGAGCAGACCTGAGTCCACTAAAACATGGGCATATTTTAGCTATGACCACCCTCTTTAGGGACTGAAGGCAATAGATGTATATTCAATGAGAATAAATACTTATTCCCAAATAAAACTCAGATAAACTGCAGAGGGATCTGCAGGTGCTGGCCGGATGGATAACTTCTCCTGAAGCTGCATCTGGAGGCACTATTGCAGATCAAGGTCTGGGATAAAAATAACACTCAGTACTTATCTGGTATTTTTTCAATCTGCAAACTTTAAAGCATTATCCCCGTTTTCCAGATGTGAGAAGCCAGCCACAAAGAACCAGTTCAGTATTGCTGCATTCTTCTACCATCTTCACAAGCTGAGACTTGTCCTCTTCCAACACCTCTTCTCTGTCCAAGTGCAACTGACAGGTTCAAGACATGTCAACTTAATGCTTCCAGCACTTTCAATTTTCTGTCATCCTGCCCTTTTCTTAAGAGGGGAAATGGGGTTTATTTTTCAGCCCTGATTCCTGGTACTGCTCTGGGAGAATTTCAGAACAAGATATATCTCCAAGTATTTGTCCTCCCTGAGGTTTCCAGTCCTTTCTGTCACAGATAGGTTAAGTAAATGGACTAAACCAGAGACTCAAGATTCAGATTGAGAAACTATGGCAGTAAAGAATGCTGGAATCAGCAGATTACAGATATTCCAAGCATTCAATTTAGGCTTACACCTTTCCCCCCTTGTCATTTCTTCTCTGAACAACATTGGGGAGATTCACCTTTGGGTGTAACTTCCATAGCAAGTTGGTGTCTATGAGAAATCAGTAACAGATATTTGGCACTGCCCAATTCGAAATATTTAGCATGTTTTGCAGTAACACATATAGCTTTCTGTTTATCAAAACAACTGTCTTAAATGCCACTGAGATATCACAGAAAGTCATCAGAGTTAAGTACAGTCAGAGCACTCCAAGATGTACCAGGATTTAAAAAAAAACATTTGAAGTACAAAATAGAAAGGTTGCATGTGTTTGTCTGTTTTTTAATTTAATAATATGAGTTTGCCATAGACTTGAAAATCAACCTGTATGTTACTGAAAAGAAAAACCAAACCATCAAGTTTACTGATCCATAAAGTTCATAGCAAAAAATAAAAAGTTAGGATTTTTTTTTGTAAATGCTGGTTCAGTGCAGACAAGAGAAGGGTGAGAAGCAAACAGTTTATCTGGAATAGGCAGACAATATTAAGCCAAACCAGTCCAATTTGGAGAAGTAGCATCAAGAAGCTGGTTAGTGGGTACAGCTTAAATGAAGAACTACAATTCTGTCTATCTGCATCAGCCTATCACAACATACTCATTGGCACTAAAAATAACCAGAAACGCAGCAGAGAAGGTGAGGGAAAACATGAAGAAAGACAAGCAGTCTGAGCAATTCAGTTAAAAAACCTCCAAATAGTAACAAAACCACAGCCTGCCTGGGAACAGCCCTCTGGGTTTGAATGGCATCTGCTAAAGCAGCCTGGTACCTCCACGTCAGTGCAAAGACGAATCAATGGTCTAAAAGGTTTGTCCATGGATGACAAGAGAAAATACAGTGCTGGTAAAGTTGTCCCCTCCAAGGCAGCAAGTGAAATCAGAGCCCAGCACTGGTGTTAGACAGTGAAGAGGAAGGAACACAGAGAGGGAAACAAAAATGATATCTAGCAAAAATACTGCTCTTACATCTCTGGGCTGAAGAGCTTCCTTGGAGAAACTCTTGTTTTTGATGGCAGAGGATGACATCTCTCTGGGGTGAGAGAGGGAAGGAAAACGGAAAAGTCTGTGATAGCTTAAAACTACTAAACAAAAGAGACTGTCTGGGGAATTAACATTTATGAAATGTAAGAAAGATTGTAGTAAAATAAGAGATAACACAAATCTAATAAAAGCAGAGTTGTTCTGAATTAAAAAAACCCCACAGATGTAGAGCCTGCAATCTGGTGCTGTACCATCAAAAACCAATTCCCCCTGTCTTAGGCAATGTCAAAACAAAACCCCCCACATATAGGTCCAGTTCAAAAGCTATTGAAGTTAATAAAAATTTCCTCTTGATTTCCAAATGCTTTGAAAATTTGACTCCTTGGGAATTTCTGCTGTTATTAAGAGACATAAACCAACACAATCACCCCCAAGAGAAACCCCATAGCTCACACCATGTTACATAGAGACTCTATAGGACAGAAGGGTTACTGCCAGAAGTTGCCCAGCTTCTCTGCTCAGTAGAGGATGATGGCCATCCCAAATCGTGGTGCGGGGTGTTAGGGAGTGTTACCTGCAGTGTTATGGAGACGATTATTTTTGAAACTGCATATGGGAGTTACTGCAGCAGTGGCTTCTTAAAGCCTTTGAAATTTTCCCCCATCACAGCTATGAGCTAGAAAAGATGTTTTCACTTCTTGCTGTGGAGTATCATAGTGTGCCATATCCAACGTATCCCCTAGTCTTGTTTCTGAAGGACTTTTGCTTTAGGGGAGGAAAATATTCTATAATCCTAACGCACCTCTCTGTTGAGAAGCATTTGTTTTGATATTCTGCTAAAGTTTGTTTCCTTCCCCGACTCCTGCCCTCTCCCCCTATTAAATATACCCGTGGCCAGAAGATCATGAATATGGAAACGTGTCTGTTTAAAAAGGCTGAATGAAAACCACTGTGACAACCTCAATTCTGAGTTTGTTGCTCTGTACGTGCATTTCTTGGATAGGGTTTTAATTTTCAGTAGGGTTGTTTTTCATTTCCAGGCATGGTTTGTTCTGGTTTATGCCCAAGAATTTGCACTAACAAAGCCTGATGGTTCTGTGAAAGGAGTGTAAACATAGATGCTAATCACCTGAAAAGACAAATCTGTACAGGCAACTGCTCCTGGAAATACTGGCTTCTTCCTGGGCAAGAAAGGGTGAGCGTCCAGGAGGAAATGCCAAGTCACAGGGCATTTCAGACCTATTAATATAATTTAGAAAGAAAAAGAAAATCCACACTGGGCTATTAGCAGCAATCAGGTGTTAGAGTGCAGGAAAGACGCATAAAACACTGCATTAAACTACGACAGTTTTGCTCTACCTCAGAACATAAAGTTTATTGAATGGCTCCCAGAAGAGAGAAAAATGGATTTGGCACTCAGCAATAAAGTCTATAATTACTTTTTTATAGAAAATCCACTGTTGGATTGTTGGACTGTGTCCAACTCCTGGCAATTTTTTACGGTGTTGACTCATGAATGCTTTTGTCCACTGCCACCATCAGTGGGAGCAAGACATGCAGCTGGAGAAGGGTCCTGAGCTATCCCTTGCCAGGAGCCAAGCCAGACAAAAAGCCTACAGAGGAGCCCAATTCTCCCTGCACGCCATTGGAAAGGAGTAATGAAGGGTCTCGTCACCTGCCCAAGGTCACCCAACTACCTGGAGAGCAGGGACAGACCAGGGAGAGGCAGTGGCAGTGACCCATCCACTGAGCTCAGCCATACTGGAAGAGCCAAACTGATGGATGTATCTGTGGAAAACCTGGTGTCTGGTGACTCACAGACCCTTGAGCATTTCTAACCATCTGGTTTCCCAGAACTGGCCAATCTTACAGGTTTGCTGCCAAATTAACAAAGTTAACAGAATGTGCAGAGATGTGAAATCGTGAGGATGCAGCTAAGAATGTAAGATATCATTTCATGGAGAGGTACAAAGTTCTGCATCTGGAATCAGACAGGTTGGGCAGGGGTGGGATGACTAAAAATGTTCTCTAGAACCACAAGAAAACACTTTTGGATGTTACTTACACAACAAAATTTTATGTTCAAGGATGCCTGAGTCATTTGATAGGCAGCTCACAGCTATACAGCTACTGTGAAGAATAACAAATACAATTTTGGAAGAGAAATTTATAGACATATTTTTAAAATGCACATGCTGACACCCTCATTTTACTTTTTTTAATGGCCCTGCCTTCTGTGTATTCATGACCTTCCTGAACCTTGTGTGAAGTTTGAAAGGACTTGTAAATCAGTGCCTGTTCTTCACATTTAAATAGCAAACGATTAAAACTAAAAAAGAAACTACTCAACTAGTTCTATTTGTGGCCATCAGGCACCGCTCCCTCTGCAGCTCAACAAAGCAGAGAAAACACTGATTATTCCCAGGCTCACCTGCTGAAAGTCTCTGTAAGTCTGAGTCTAGACAATGTACGACTCACAACAACCTAACTTTTATATTTAACTTAGCAAGACCTGTAGATAGAGAAAACACATGCTTCACTTAGAGATTAAGGAAAAGCACTCAGCAATGCTCTCCCTGCTGCACACTGAACAGGTGAACACCAATAAAAGCACGATTAGCCCAAGCCCATCTGTCATGCAGTCATAAAGCAGCAGCCTTTCACTAGGAACACTTATGAACAAGCAGACAGCTTACTGTAGGAGCACAGGCAGTCCCCAGAATTACAAACTCTCAGACCCACTGTGAAGAACGTAAACATTACCACTGCCCAATAAATGTGAAACTTGGTCATTTTGACACTGTGAGTCTGTGGCAGAGCCAAGCCTGACACTCAACAGTGTCCTGGTCTCCTGTCATCAACATCAGCTTCTGCAAGCAAATATACCAAAATAACAAGACAATCAAAGTAAAGCTTTCCCAGTTTCTTGTCCAACATTTCCCTTTCTGCATGACACTTCTCAATTTTCTTATTGAGCTCAGTGCTCAATGAAAAATGTGCCATTGACAAGGTTGGAATTAAGCACAGCACAAATTTCTACCATGCCCACATTTCGCTGCAAGAAGACTGTGGCTTGGATCATGGGCATTATGAAAATTAATGTCAAGCTTGTCAGTGACTTCGAGGAATTCAGAATTTCCTCGACTGTGTTTGTGCAATGTCCAGAACCATGAAGGGCTGATTGCCAGCTGAGATCAGTAAGTGTTGTTCCAATAAATAGTAAAAATAATGGAGAAACTAAGCAGATGCAAAGTAAAAGGCAAAGAAAATGAAAGGCAGTGGGAATATAGACAAATAACATTAACATGCTTTGTCTCTTTATGGAAATGTTCTTGTCATTACAAAGCCAGGTATAAGAGGTTATCTTTCNAAATAGCAAACGATTAAAACTAAAAAAGAAACTACTCAACTAGTTCTATTTGTGGCCATCAGGCACCGCTCCCTCTGCAGCTCAACAAAGCAGAGAAAACACTGATTATTCCCAGGCTCACCTGCTGAAAGTCTCTGTAAGTCTGAGTCTAGACAATGTACGACTCACAACAACCTAACTTTTATATTTAACTTAGCAAGACCTGTAGATAGAGAAAACACATGCTTCACTTAGAGATTAAGGAAAAGCACTCAGCAATGCTCTCCCTGCTGCACACTGAACAGGTGAACACCAATAAAAGCACGATTAGCCCAAGCCCATCTGTCATGCAGTCATAAAGCAGCAGCCTTTCACTAGGAACACTTATGAACAAGCAGACAGCTTACTGTAGGAGCACAGGCAGTCCCCAGAATTACAAACTCTCAGACCCACTGTGAAGAACGTAAACATTACCACTGCCCAATAAATGTGAAACTTGGTCATTTTGACACTGTGAGTCTGTGGCAGAGCCAAGCCTGACACTCAACAGTGTCCTGGTCTCCTGTCATCAACATCAGCTTCTGCAAGCAAATATACCAAAATAACAAGACAATCAAAGTAAAGCTTTCCCAGTTTCTTGTCCAACATTTCCCTTTCTGCATGACACTTCTCAATTTTCTTATTGAGCTCAGTGCTCAATGAAAAATGTGCCATTGACAAGGTTGGAATTAAGCACAGCACAAATTTCTACCATGCCCACATTTCGCTGCAAGAAGACTGTGGCTTGGATCATGGGCATTATGAAAATTAATGTCAAGCTTGTCAGTGACTTCGAGGAATTCAGAATTTCCTCGACTGTGTTTGTGCAATGTCCAGAACCATGAAGGGCTGATTGCCAGCTGAGATCAGTAAGTGTTGTTCCAATAAATAGTAAAAATAATGGAGAAACTAAGCAGATGCAAAGTAAAAGGCAAAGAAAATGAAAGGCAGTGGGAATATAGACAAATAACATTAACATGCTTTGTCTCTTTATGGAAATGTTCTTGTCATTACAAAGCCAGGTATAAGAGGTTATCTTTCAAACGCCTTAGGGTAGAGCATCAACAGCAGTTTCAGAGGAAAGCACCACTTTGTATAATGAGGGAATGCACAGAAGATTTTTGTAAAAAAACAAAAACCCACAGAACAAAATATCTACAAGTGTTTCCAGACTCTATGCCTCTATAGGGCTGCTTTGTTTTATCAGTCTCAAAGGATGGAAACTGTCCAGTAGTTACGAAAATATCTACCTGAGAAAGTTATGAGAATACTTGCAGGATGCAACGCACCCTCCTGCTGAGGGCTCAGCAAATGACCCACTGACATGAGGGAGCTTTATATTATGAGGACAGCTGCCCATGGATTTTATTATTAAGTTTCACATCCAAGTTTTCACACAGAAAGAATTGAAAAAAAAAAAAAAGACAATAGAAAGTATTTTGGTATCCTAAGCATGAATCCAGTCCTGAAAGTTTACATAGTGATGTGACTGAGGACTGCAAACAGATGAGAAGAATCTGACGTGTAGATCAACACACTGACAGTCCTCTGCAGATGCCTTCTCTGGTGCTGGTGTTTGCTTTAAGATCTCTCGCTTTGAAGAACATAATAGAGACATCGAAGGTTGGTAAGTTCTGACCTGAAGACATTTTCCCAACCTTGCAGGTCATTTTTTTCTGCCTCTGCAGACACCAGGAGCCAATGGAAGATTCATGCCAAGGCAGTTATTTCATGCTCTGAGTAATATTCCAATTTCTGTAACCAGATTTTTGGAACAGCAAGTTCTTATTTTGGGCAAATCCCATGTGAAGGGCATGCTTCAGCAGACAGATGGATATCCTCAACTTATTGATATAGCATCACTATTATTAGATGCACAAACAGCTACTGCCTTGTTGTGCTTCATATGTTGAAAACTAGTAATGCAGAATCCTGTTAATGCAATATAGCAATACAGATACTGTATGTGAAAGAGGAATGCTCTTATTTTAATATTCTAATTTTGATAAAAAAGATTAGCTACTTTAGACTTCATGGTTCAGATGAACTGCAGTGTGTCTGTAAGTGGCTGGGGAGATTTTATCATAGGTAAGAGAAACAGGTGTCTCTACTGGAAATTTCTGTATTATACAATTGACAGAGGACACACGACTGACACCGAGAATGCTTTCAAGAACCAGCACTTTATGATTCCCCAGTAAAATCTTTTATACCCTGCTTCTCACATGTGTAACACCTGTGTACCCTTTACTCTTTTGTGACTGGTCAATGCACCTCAGCATTCCGTGCTTCTTTTCCTTCAATGCTGTTCACCTGTCTCACGCAGCTGCACCCCATTAGGGATGAGGCTTGGCGGCAACCCCATTCCCAATGTCCCATAATCTATTGTCCTACACACACTCACATCAATTTCCACATTGTACACGATGGCTACAAGACAGAATATTGTCTGGGGGCGCATGCAAGGATGTGGGAACGCCTAGTCAGGGGCTTACGGGCTGATCTATGGAGAACCAGAACAAAAACCTTCCTGTTTCTACCAGTGATTTGTACAGGCCTGCAGCAGGCTGACATTTTTTGTATGCACAGACTCTGGCAATCTGAGCACAAAATTTCTGCTTTCAGATCCATAGCACACAGAGGACTGGGTAATGTCAATGAAATTTCCTCTTGGGGACCAAATACAACATTAGAGAGAAAGATGGGTACAGAGACCTGAGAGCGAAATTCTTGCCCTGCAGTTGGAAAGGCTGTGGTTCTGGATGATGCTCAGGAAAACGCCTGGCCCATGCCACTGTCAGTCACTGCACAGCGAAGAGGCACGGGGTTGCCACTACCTTGGATTCTTTTCCAGCCATGTCTATGAAGGGGATCAGATTAAAATTTCCAGCCTTTCAGGCAGACAGCCCAGCATACAACTGGGACTTGCACCAGAGACAGGATTATGCCCTGTGTTCAAGCCCAAGTTGGGTGCAACACTGAGCAGTGAAAGGTGTCCCTGCCCATGGCAAGGGGGTGGAACTAGATGATCTGCAAGGTCTCTTCCAACCCAAACCATTCTGTGATTCTAGGAACAGTAAACCTGTATTACAGCAGGCCATATAGACGTATTCCATGTTCATCTCTCAGACATTATGTGTTTGTTTGTTTGTCAGGCCCACCAGATGGGGAATCACGTAGCAAAATTATTCTGCAATGTGATACCAGCATTTCCCTTCCTGTTGAGAACCACAGAATAGACAGGGTAAACAGCAGGATCCGGATGATGCAAAATAAGGTTTCCTGACCCCCCGGTATCCAGATCTTGACCCTGGATTGACTGTGCATGAACTGGAGAAGAGCCCATGGTTGGTTGCTACCTCATCATCATCATCTACATCACCAGACCCAGCTGGGCATGCTGGGGTTGGTCACGTCTTTTAACCTCCTTTAGGGGTGGCAGCCCCACCATTTTTCCAAGCAGACTGTTCCAACACTGACAAGCCTTTCAGTAAAGACATTTTTCCTAATATCCTATTTAAAACTCACCTGACACAACTTGAGGCCATTTCCTCTTGTCCTGTGACTGGGAGAAGAGACTGATCCCCACCTGGCTACAACCTCCTGTCAGGTACTTGTGGAGAACAAGAAGGTTCTCTGTGTGCCTCCTTTTCTCCACGCTAAACAACCCCAGCTCCCTCAGATGCTCCTCACAGGACTTGTGCTCTAAAAAGTACACATATTGCCCCAAATACGTATGAAAACCAAAAGTAATAAAATTCACCAGGCTTTTTTCCTAAGCAAAATTCAGTCTATGAAAATTCTACGAGTGATTTTAGTTGAAAATAACAGGCCTGGTCCAAAGCCCCTTTCAGATCTTACCCTGCTGAAATTCCCACAGCCTGGACATACTGTCAAGCTGTGCAAACTTTACCACACATCACTGCTCTGTGTGTTAATAGTGCTGAGTGTTGGCCTGAGCTCTGCTCCCACCAAAGTCATGCTAATGAGATTAACTCCCCACTTCAGTGGGGAATTAATTATTATAATGGTGAGTGCTTTTTGAAAATCCCACTTCTCTGGCTTTGTAGGCTGGTGTTTGTTTTTATTTTTTTCTGTGCTTACAGAGACTCTGCACACNTGTTTGGTTGGTTTTTTTCTTTTTTTTTTTTCTTTTTTTTTTTTTTCTTAATTATTATATTTCAATTGAGAAAGGCAAAGTTGGTAGAATTATAGAAATAATAGCAAAGAAATATTGGAGTCATCCTGCAATACCTGAGTAACTGGCAAGGCTCATCTGACCATTTACTCCCCGTCTAAATGGGGTCTGTAAATAAACATTGAACAGATATATAACCCATGTGCTGAATTTTATTTTTGCTATAATAATAAAAGCCATGGAGAGAGATTCATGGTAACATGACTCCTCACTTGACTGTGCACAAACAGCATTCATTACATTCTGATGATGCATTTAGCCCTCAGAGTACAAAGAGAGTTTTACCTTCTTTTCCTTCTTTTTTCTGCACCAATTTGCATGAGAAGTACAGAGCATTTAGTCTTTGAATTAATCAAAATATCTCTGCCTTCACTGAATAAATATATTTGAATACATGAATAAATAATATATTGAGTAAAATAATGAAATTCATTTAAAATGAAGCTGAGAATGAGGTCATAGTTTTTATTAAATGTGACATTTTCCACAGTGTTTACACTGCAAGAGATAATGGCTTATATATTTTAAAGTGGGTAACAAATCATCAAAAATCAATGTTAGATAGATTAAAGTAGCTTGATTTTCAGCTGGCTCTGTGCTTTTAGCCTGACTTTCTGAAAGTCAGATTAAGATGATTCAAGATGAAACTTGGGCTTATGTGTCTAGGATGAAAATCTTCATTTAAACTCAAAGGAACCACTTAATTGCCGGGCAATCCTAAGGACTAGAAGTCCAATTGAAAGGTCAATCTTGCTAAAGCTGTCAGGCACCTACCCTCAGATAAAAATATTTCATCTAGTGTTTGTGTTTCAGTAACAGACATACCATAAGTACAATATACTGATTATAAACAAAAATGTTAAGCTTGTACAAAATCCTGTTCCTGGAAGCCAGCAAAGAGCAAACAGGAACTGAACTTGAAAAGCTCCCATGAAAACCCACCAAGCCACATACAAAATCTATTCACCAACAGTTGACTTGAGGACAAGTCTATTTTACTTGGCTGGCTAAAGTCATTGCTTGCCCAGAGAAGTCAGCAAACAAAAATGTAAGTGAAGCAGGTATAAGAAATGAGCTCAATTGATTTGGAAATAGAAGAGGAAGAAAGGAAGATGATAACAGACACCTTAAATAGTGAAATCCATGGAACAGACCCTATAACACTGCCACCACCTCACTCCATCCCTGGCATCCCAACAGCCTGCAGTGAGGAAGGGCTGGACACAACCAATGCATGGTAGCAGCCAGTTGCCAGATTGTTTTCATTTGCTGCTGTCTGCTCAGGGTTCATATCAATTAGCACAGGCTAATCAGTATTTCATTAGAAACATAATGAAGACCCTAACTCTAACACAGATGGTTGCCTATTACCTCCATATTTGACTGTTGTAATTAAAAAGACCTTCATTATGCTTCACCTCTTGTAACTGTGACCCCACAGGTTTCACAACATTTAGCAGCTATGTCAAACACCCCTTCATGATCTTTTTGTTCTTACCCCCATGCTCTCAGATGGCTGACAGGATGGAGTTTCTCAGATCAAAATGATTCAACAGCACAGCAAGATTTGGGGTAATAGGAAAGGTTTGTCCTGCCCTACTCTTTCTTCCAAGGTAGTGGTAGAAAGGTTACTTGACCACTGATATGTCATATACTGTGCAGTCACAGTAAAATGGGTTAAATACTGAGACCACTTGATGAAGGTACCTGATCAATATTAATTGATCTGGATTAATATGCCAGCCTTTTTCAGCTGAAAGTGTTCCAAGTCCAAAGCTACTCTATATACTGACCAGGCTGGCCAAACTCAGCACTGATCTGCCAAGTCCATCCCTGTGGCCAGTGCCCTGCAGCCCTCTCCCAGACAGTCCCCTGGGTGTGGTTCAAGGGTTTGCCCACCCTGGACCTTCTGGATGGTCTGGACATGGCAGTCCTGGTCAGGTGGTGAGGTGGCTGAGCTGCAGGAAAGCAATCTGTGCCCTGGCAGCTTATCTCTGGGCTAGAGAGCAGAGACTGGCTCTTTTTGCCTGCTGCTAAATCCCAAGCTTTTTTGTTCTCTCTGCTCTAAAAAGCAAAATGTTTTGATTTATACTCTGATACACTTTTGAACACTTAAAAACCTTTTTGGTCTTTTGGTCTGCACTAAGTAGAACACTTGATGTTGTCCGTCAATTTAACCTTTTCATCTAAACCTTTATAAATCTAATGCATCCCAGTGCACTAGATTTTTCAGTATGGTGGAGTTATTTGTCTAAAGCAACACTCACAAAGCATAATGCAAGCAGTGATCTTGGGAAGTCATTAGGACTAGTGACAAAACAATCTGCAGTGTGAATGGCCCACGGAACATGCAGAGAAAGAGCTCAAAGTCATTACCTGGCTATACATAAATCTTCCTCATCTACAAGAAATTATTCATTTAGTCCCACAATGACTCAAGTTGAAGGCTGCCTTTAGGCTGTGGTAAACCCACTTCATCAAGAAGTCCTGCGGCCCAGCAAGCCCTCCCTTCCCAGCAGTCCTGAGAGGAACTTCCAGTGGCAGGAATGCACCATCCGTTTCCACTGCTGTGCCCAGGTATTTCAGAAGCTGAGGAAGTGGGTGGAAAGGAGTTTGGGAGACATTCTTGGCAAACTGGTGAGGCACTGAAGACAGGCACAACACAATTTATGAACCCATTTGAGCAATCCAGGTTGCAAGTCAGTGCCAATCACGCTGCTATGAGTGGTGACAAAGGAGACACAGAAGCAGGACAAAGATGCTTTCTCAGTTCCAGCTGGTTAATCCTGGCATACCACAGATGGCAAATCCCCATGGTTTATCCAAAGTAATTTTATTAAACCTCTGCCTTTAAGAATAATAAGGTAAATGAAGTGAATGAAGCTCAACCTCCAATGGAAAAATCAATGCTTTCTGGATACATTTCACACAGCTGGCATTAGATAAAATAGCATTGCTTTAGGGCATCCCCCCACCCCAATCCTTTCTTTTCAATTTGAAAAATTAGTACCTTATATCCCCTTTAATTAGCTCTTGTTTAGCCAATAATGCCACTAACTGCTATGTCATAACTCTTGTTTATGCAATTAGAAGCTGCTTGATACAAGCACAGAAGTCCAAAAATACATGTGCAAAACCCTTCCAACAAGCAGCCCTGCTCAAAGGGGACCAGATAACTGAGACCTCAGTGGTGTATAATGCCCAGTTTGCTAAATGTTATCCTCTCTTACCTGACATCCCCCTCAGATACTCTGAGCACAAAGTGTTCACTACCACATTTTAGTCTCACAAGGAAGTATTCACATTCTGGGAATGCTTCCAACCACAATGCAAATTCAATCCTGAATTTTTGTGAGGCTGAGGTTGGGATTGGACATTGCTGGACAGTTAGATGCCAGTCATGCTGGGATTAGGGATTAGGTTTGAGAGTCGGTGTTAAGTCCCCTGCACTGACATGGTGAGCTTCAGAAATTCTCATGAAGCTTCTTGACAGAGGTCCTCAGGCAACACAGAATGCAGGTCTGTCCTTCAGGCTGAAGGTGCCTGGAGCACGTGACTCAGTGAGAAGTTAAACAAATGAATTTTTTCTTTCCACTCCCCCCCACCTCCCCCCTGGTTTCTGGAAAAGCTAGGCATGAAGATCTTCCAGGAAGGGTTTGCCAGCAGGAGGTGTCACCTGGGATGTTGCCCGGGACTGGGTGGCAGAAGCCACCATAATATAGACAGTTAAAGGCAAATAAATGAAATGAAAGTAATGGAAACTGTGTGAGTACAAAGATAAAAAAAATTAGCAGAACTGACAACCTAGAGGCACATCCCCTGTTTACAACCAGGCACCAAGATGGAGTGCACCCCAGTGGTGTTGGCAGAAAAGGAAGGTCTCCCATCCTGGCTGCCTCCTACCTAAGGTCAGAATGGACAGATGCTACGTACATTTCAGGAGAAAACCAGGATTTTAACTTTTTTAAGAAAGAGTACTTGAGAATAATGCCTCTAATGACCAAGTCCTTCTGCAGCCCTGGGTAAGGAGCATTAATCCTCAGTCCCAGTTTTCTCCTCCTATGAGATGTTGGCAATTCCTGCTGCTGCATCACATGGAGAATAATATGCATTTTCCCAGCATTTATAAAATTAAATACACCGTGCTGCTTGATTTATTCCTGTTACTCTTGATACAAATCACACAAAGCTGTGATTCATGTTTTAACATTGATCCTGTAATTAGTTCATTGTAGGTAAGCCTTTCATGCTAGTTATAGTCCTACATTTACTCACTTGGAGGTCACTGTAATAGTGTGTTTAGATGCTAAACCTTTACAAAGAATCCTGTCTCACACTGTGGTAACAGCCTGATATAATGATGCCTTACCTGAACTAGACTTCTCATGCAACTTGCATGACCCTCCTCACACACCCATCTGGATGAACAACTCCATCCTGGTTACAAAACCGCTTTCCATTCCTGGGGATGGACACTCATCCTTCCACTGAAGAGCATCATGGGATTTGGAGAGTGTGGAACCCTGGATCTCATGAAGAGCCATCCTACTGAGTGCTGTCAAGAAGCCTCCACCTCCAGCCACAAGGCTGCCAGGCTGCCATGGCCAATCCTGCTGGTTACAGTGCCAGCAGCCTCTGTCAGCACCATGGGTGGCTGGTGGAGACGTGTGGAGTACAAGCAGCTCCTTCTGCCAGGCTCTGGAGCAGCTTAGTTATGGCCACTGAACCCAGCAGCATTCCTCCACCCCTTCAAAGCCTCCTGCCAGGAACCCCAGAGAGCTGAGCTCTCAGATTGTGCAAACCACCTACCCCACCATCTGAGCTTCCCTGGCCCATCATCACGTTACGCCTGCACAGGGGGCCTCTTCTTCCTACAGAGACAGAAGCAGAATTTTCTCTGCAGTAAAGCAGCTCTGCAGCTTCAGAGAAACCCTTCTCACTTTAAATACCAAGAGAATTAGAAATCCATTAGGTAAAGCTTAAAAAGAAAAATGTATATAACCATAATCAGTCTGGTTCGGTAGCGTGTGTATAAAGTTCCTGATCAAATTGGACTTCTGGCAACAAACAGTATCACAGAAACAAGAACAAATCCTGCCAAATTTTGCTCCTTGCTGGGAAATGATAATTTAGCAGATTAAACCAAGTCTATACATCCAGCTCTTTTACCACTACCAGTATATGCCCCCAAACTAAATACTAAACACCCATTTTATCCATTACACTGAGTCCTTGGTTATTTGGGGCTTCATTTTCAATCACACTCATAAAGCACAACTGCATATTTTCATTTGGTCTTTTTCATAAAGGTAAATTCTTTTCATGACAACTGATTTAGAAGCAAATCAGAGACACAGCCAGTAACACAGACCCATTTCAGACATTCAACAGTTCCACTGGCATCGCTCTCTAAGTTGGTTGGAATAAGCTTCGCCTTTCATTCAGGAAAGAGAAGGGAGCTGTTTGTATGGATGGACATTACAGGCACTGTCTACTTCAGAGCACACATGCATGAAGTGGCACTCAGCTGATTTAGTTAGTGGCCTGCAGAGATCACATATTATAGATCTTCTAATTCACATACATTTTGGAGAAAATGTCAGACTCCAACTTAGCTCATCATCTTGACAGAGCTATGCACTTAAGCGTGCGTTTAGCATTAAGCCTGTACTTACTTGTTGTGAAAATCAAGCAGCTGTTCTGTCACTTTGGAAGACTGTGCCTTCTGCTTTTTTAAGAAATAGCTACAAAAAGTAATAGAAAAAGTTACTCCATCCCCCATTACATGCTAAGAATCTTGGAGGCCCTTACAAAATCATCATCCTCATTATCTCTTTCCATGACTGCTACGGTTTCTCAACACATGAGAGTGCAATTATCCTCACATTTTGAGGGCAAGATTCCAGAGAATCTTGCCATATGGTATGTGCCACTTGATTTCTCATAAAAAGTATTAGCTGCCAGACAACTATTATCCTCTATTGCTACTCCTTTTAAAAGGTTAAGAAGTACATGAGGAAGACTTTGTGATCCAAAGTGTGGCTACAAACTGGAGATGGAAACCAAGAAACAGTGCTGCCCTAGATACAAATTCGTAATTCCTGTCTTCCCAAACTAGACACTGGGAATAGAAAATTGCATATCTTGGAAGCATGTGCCTTCCTTGAGGAAGTTTTCTTGAAACTGGTTGCTGATGTGTTTGAAAAGGACTTGCTTGAGGTGATAAAGTCAGCAAAATTGATATGTCAACCAAAGATCAGGACAATAAATATTCTACTTTGGTCAGGCTCACAGAGGCTTCAACTCCAGACTCAGGTGCAGGGGACCAGATTTTCCTACGCTGTTATGTGTACAACCACATTCACTCCCATAAGCAAGCAGAGAATGGCATCCCCTGATAGTGCAGCAATCACACTGGGCAGTAGTCCGTACATTCTACTGAGCATTTTTTGACATCCAGATGCGAGATAAAGGAGAGCCAGCACCATTTGACCAATTCTTTTCCTGTGCCAAACGTCCTTGCTAGCCATGGACACTGCCTGTCCCCTGCAGTGGATCTGCTGTGAGGCACATGGCTGAGAGCAGCCACACTGCCCACATCTTCGCCACACTAGGACCATTCCACGCCAGCACGGCGTGACAGCAAAACCACATGCTCACCACGCATCTCCACTCCTAACACACAAGCACTAGAATCCAACAAAAGGACATTTCAGAGGGGTACAAGGCTAGCCAGCTCGCCTCCTTAAAGTTTTGCAAAGAAAACCTGTTTCTAGGCCCTGAAAAATAATGCTAGGGATGGGTAAATGCAGAGTTCTCCTTCAGTTACTGGGACTGTAAGCTACAGCTCTCCCAAAATGGTTCCCAGTGTGATTTAATTACAGGCCGTATTGCTTACATGGTAGACAGAAAAGGAATTATAATGCCATATGCTACTTTCTGTACTTTACAGAACCATGGAATCATTTGCTTAGAAAATACCTTTAAGACTATTGGGTCCAACCCTCAATTTGCTGTCTAATGTCTGTGAAAGTGCACCCCGAGAGAAAACCTCCCCTTATAAGCTACTGAGAACACCACGGGCAAGGCCTTGAATGGTCCCACACACAGAACAGTAGCCAAACAGGCCTCACATCTCTTGTGTAAACAAGGAATTTTGGGTGCCCGGAGAAGGAAAGCTGAAGCACATGCCACACTGGCTCCTGTCCTGAGCCATGCATTAGTTTGGCTCAAGTTAGAAAAGCCCTTGGGCCACATAAAACTACACAATCAAAGTCTGTTTTATAACACCCAGAGGGACTGAGTTAAGGTTACCAGGCATCTCTAATCCTGCTCTTTCCTAAGTTCTCAGAGACTGACTTTTTCTTCTTGCATTCTTGCATGCAGTCCTGTTTAACCTGAAGTTAGTGATGACCATGACTTTTAATAGCAACAGAACAAAGATGAGTCAAAGGAGCATTTGTGTTAAGGTACCAGGAGGGGCTCCAAAGAGAAAACAGACATCCTCAGATGTGCTAACAAAATTGTTCTAAATTACATTATTTGTGAAAAAATTTGGGAAGTGTCAATATAGGAAAAATTACAAAGATTAAGGAGAATTATTTCCTTTAGCCAACTTACCCATGATAAAAGATCTTTTGCTAATCCCTTTAAGCACTCTACAACATGAACACAGGCAAATGCACTAAATTTTTCCAGAATACAAAGAGGTTTTTACTCTGCAAGAACAACAATGTAGGTTCAAAAATGCATGATCCTCAGGATGCTGACTATTTTGGTCAATTACTGGAATGGGGGCAGCAGGTCATGAGCAACAATAGAGCTCTTATTCTTGGAACTAAATACAGTTATTTCCAAAGCTGAACTCACAAAACTGACTCACAGACCTGTCAGTCGAATCATGATCAACATGTTCCCAGATATAGCTTAACTGTAGAAATAAGAACAAGATACTGCTCAAGGGACTCTTTTCAGATGTTCACCTCTGGCAGACTATTGTATCTCCTGAAACTTCAGGGAGGGAACATAAAGCCAACTGGAGACAAACAGTGTCTTGAGAGATCAGGGTTTATTCACCGTCAGTTCTGCTCAATGATCAGGTATTTAACTGTACTGCTTCTTCCCTAGGGCTCTGACCTGTGGATCTGTGGGCTTCAAAATCTCAAGACAAGGTCAGCTTTACTGAGCTATAATAACAAAAAACCAAAACAAACCAAGACCAAACAATAAAAAAGCTCTAGGAAAAGCTTTTTTTTCCACTTGTGGAATAGACAGTCTCAAGCCTGAAGGGAGCGATACTGTGATGACACCAAACTCAGAGCTAAAGCGTAACCCAAGAGGGCAGATGGCCTCTACTGTTGGTGCAATCAGCTAGAAAAAGACATATATACAAAGAAGTATCAGAGCAAAACTGTTCTGTGTTGTCCACGAGGATAAGTGCCTGTAGCCTTATGGAACTGTCAGAACTCAGCCACAGCATAACATTCACAGATATATACACTGAATTACAAAGCTACAGCTGAAAAGCTGAGCTATAGCTCTACTCCTATTGAGTGTTTTTATTAAGCAAAAGTCACATTCAAGACAACAGAACAGTCTGTGCTGACTTTCATCACTACAGTTAAGCCTCTGTTGCTGAGTTAGCTCAGGCCACCGGCTGCCTTGCTCAACTGAAGTTGATTTCAAGTGGACATCCTGCAAAACTTTACTAGAGATAGTACATCACACAGAGCACCAGACACAGGAAAGCCGTGCTGGGGAAAGTCACACAATCTCCTGGGCTTCCACAAGTAGCTCTTTGGCAGTCAACAGAGTGAGGTCCTGTTTGCATTTCTGGCACACTGAATAGCAAACGATACGGAAGCAATATGAGAAGAATATCCTTGCTTGAGAGGGGATGGCCATTGCAGGACTCTTGCTGCAGAGAGAGCCAGTCAGCAACTGGAAACAAAGGTGTACCTGAATATATTTCCAGGTGGACCTGCTGCCACAGCTCCTACTTGTCACTACACCCAGAGGGGAAGGTTTTGTGTGCGGCCAGGGACTCAAGAATCATTTGAACTGATGCTGCAGAGAAGATAAAATCTCAGCCTGCAGCCCACTGGAAGTTCTCTGTTACACTAATTCAGTTGCCGAAACACGAGACAAATGGATGATATTTCACACACCTGGGACTTATCTAGTGCAGCGGCAGGAGCTGTTAAAAGATCAGCAATTAACATACCCGCATCTCACTCTGAGAGAGGTCACTGTTTTTCAGGCAAGGCTGAGCTCACTCTCAAGGACATCTGTTTACTCATTCCTCGATCTCCACTAACCGCAGTGTAAGCACTGCACGTCACATGAATATATTGCAGACCAGTGCTTTCATGGTCACTGTTTTATAAGAGCCGCCAGCAAGATGCAGAAACAACTTTTAGATAACCTCTACTAAATGAGGCTGTAATGTATGAAAGGGTTCCTCTTACTTTCTGAGTTCTCAATATAACACAACAGATTAGTTTAATCCCAGTGGATATAAAATGCAATGATTCTGCCACAGCAATTTATGCCCTGGATGTTACAAGCCCTTAACATTAGCCACGGTAATTACTGCAGGAAATGAATCAGAAACACAGGGCCTGGGGGGGTCTTTCAAGGAAAGAAACACATCAGCCTCAGGGTGATGGGGGGCTAG